>PVJS01025484.1:0-27815 GCA_004027185.1 Glis glis
AAAAAAAAAAAAAAAAAAAAAAAAGATGAAGTTATTTCTGTGGATCACAATGGGAATGATCTGGGAGGCCCTGATTCTTTGAGTTATATTAGGACATTTATAATTTTATTCCATTTATTTTTGTATTTATTCCTATACAGGAAGAGAGAATCAGCTTCATCTCTTTTTATTTCTTTAAGTTCTCAGTCTGGTTTTATAAGTTCTACTTTCATCAGAAAATCTGATTTCAAGAGATTTGCTATTAGAGTAATATTGGTTTTCTAGGAACTTATTAAAGAGGATTACTTCCTTAGGAACCTACATAATTTTCCTTTCAGTTCTCAACTTCTAGGGCAATATTTTCATCCTAACTATATTACCTGTAGTAGTATTTATAGTAAATAAAGTTAAGGTGTCATGGTGCCCATTCACACTGATAAAATCTACCAACCAGAATTTGATACATAAATACAGATGTGATAAAATACATTGTCAAGGCTGTAAGAAAAATCTACACTTTTTTTCACTAACAAAAGTATAAATACTAAAGAAGCTAAGTAAACAGTAATTATTCACTGGGATTTCCTTGTCTATGAAAAATAACAACCTGAATCTGACAACTAGTTGGCAGTTCAATAAAGGACTATTTGGTTAAGTGAGAATCTTTAGTACAAGTAAATTGCAAGAAAAGGAAATGTCTCTTTGGAGGGCAAACTCGACATGCTTGAAGGGCTAAGAAGATGGAAGAGAAGATTTAAATAAACAAATAGAGCATGGAAAAAGAGGATAAAAGATATGGGGAGGAAATGATATTAAGTAGGCGCTAATGAATTCTGTCAGGATTTCAAGAAACAACCAGACCGAAAATATGTTCTTGAAGTTGAACCAACTTGAATGCCTGCAGTGAGGAAAATGATATCTTATCTTCAACCTTCTAAATAAATATTAGTTTAGACTCTGTTACTGAAAATATCCATGAACATGCAGATAGCCACGGAGACTTTTTTTAGTTTGATTTTATATTGAGGACAATTTGCTTCGCATCTGATTTGAGGAAATGGGTGAATAGATGCTAGAATTCTAGATGTGATTCCAATACCACTAACCCTGGCTATCCCTTAGATGTGTGCTAAATTTATAATGGAAAACTTATTTTTAAGGCAGCAAGCTAGTTTTTTTTTGGTACTCCCATAAGAAGAAAAGAGGGAATGAATTTTTGATATTTTTTTCAGGATTTTCGCAGAGTACACTAAAGAACTACAGAGTAAAACTGACCAATCTCATTAAGTAAAAATTTGCTTACATGATACTTTAATGGTCCAACATATATTTACATTTATTTATTCATTTTTTCATTCATTCATTCATTCATTCATTATTTATTTATTTATTTTTGTGGTACTGGGGATTGAATCCAGAGGCATTCTACCTCTGAGCTATACCCAGCCCTATTTTTTTTTTTAATTTTGAAACAGGGTCTCACTAAGTTGTAGAGGGCCTCACTAAGCAGCTGAGGCTGGCCATGAACCTGCGATCCTCCTGTCTCAGCCTCCTAAGTACTGGGATTACAAGCGTGTGCCACTACACTCAACTTATTTATTTATTTACTTACTTATTATTTATCATTTATTTCCTGAGGAAATAAAACCTGGGGGCATTCTACCTCCTAGCTATACCCTCAGCCCTTTTTTATTTTTTATTTTGAAACAGGGTCTCATTAGGTTCCTAAGGGTCTCACTAAATTGCCTGGGCTGGCCTCCAACCTGTGATCCTCCTGACTCAGTTTCCCAGATACTGGGATTACAGACCTGTGCCATCATGACTGGCTGGTCCAACATTTCTAAACAAAGGAATTTCTTTTTGAGTTCAACTCCCTGGTATAAAAGCCTAGATTTCATCAGAGGTGAAACAAATTGATTTTTCACAATGATGTTGATAATTCATTTAGGAGTTAGATCAAATTACAACCTGTCATACATTCAGTACTTAATGACTTTGCAAACCCAAGAATTAAAAAGCGCAAATGGTGGGTATGTTAATTACTCCGAGTTGATCATTATCCAATATACACATGAATCAAAACTCACATTGCACCTCATAACTATGTGTAAATCCACAAAAATACCAAGTACAAATAGAATGGATTCTCATTTGCCACTCCGGTAACTTCCTCCTGGCAATGCTCTGAATCAAGTGTTGCAATCAGCGCTGCTGCACAGTGTAGACTGTGAGGTCAATGGCAGCCTCCAGAATTGCGCAGTGCACAACCTTCGACACTGCATAGTGGTCTGCTTTGCCGTCTGTCTACTCAGTGATAGTCTGCCATAGATGACCTGAGCTACATGTTTTGTACTTTTATTGATGCATTGTAATTGGATATCAGAGTGAGATTCAAAGTGATAAAAACATACATGTGCACATCACTTGTTTACTTCCATCCACAACCCATCCCACTACCCCTCCCCTTACATATTCGTGAGATTGGTAGTGGTTCCTTCATATACGGTCATTACATTATTTGAACTGTTTCCATCCCCAATCCTCCTTTCTCCTTTCCCCACCTCCCTCCACCAATCCCCTCCCTCTCTTCTACTGATTTCTCTCCTTATTTATCTGAAGTCCCTTTTGTTTCCCAATTTCTGTCTAGCTGACACATATGGGTTAGTGTTAGTATTAGGGGTTAGGGTTAGAGAACATATATAACCCTTGTCTTTGTGAGACTGGCTGATCTCACTAAACATAGTACTCTCTAATTCCATGCATTTTCCTGCAAATAACATCATTTTATGCTTCTTTATGGCTGAGTAGAATTCCATTGTATGTATATATCATATTTTCTTTATTAATTCCTCTGTTGAAGGACAACGGAGGGTTGGTAGCATAATTTGGCTATTGTGAATTGTACTGCAATAGACAAGAATATGCATGCATCACTCTAGGATTTTAACATTAATTCTTTTGTAGAGATACCGTTGAGAGGTGTAGCTGGGGCCTGTGGTTGTTCCGTTCTTAATCTTTCAAGGAACCTCCATACTGATCTCCATAGCACTTGTACCAATTTCACTTTCACCAACAGTGTATAAGAGCTCTTATTTCCCCATACCCCCCAGCATTTATTATTGTTTGTATTCTTGATGATTGCCATTCTAACTAGAGTTAGGTGGAATCTCAGGGGAGTTATGATTTGCAGTTCCCTGATTGCTAACCATATTGAACATTTGTCCATATATTTCTTGGCCATTTGTGTTTCATCTTTTGAGTACTGTCTATTCAGTTCAGTTGACCATTTTTTTCATTGAGTTATTTATTTTTGGTGTTGAGTTTTTAAAATTCTTTTTATATTCTAGATATTAGTCTTCTATCTGGGGAATAGCTTGCAAAGATTTTCTCCCATTCTATGGGTTTTTTTTCTTCAGACTCTTGTTTCTTTTGTTGCTTTTAATTAGATGCCATCCTATTTTTTGATTTTCAGTTTTATTTCCTGAGCTTTGGGGGTCTTATAGAGAAACTCTCTACCACTGCCTATGTGTTGGAGAGTTAGTCCTATGTTTTCTTCTAGAAGTTGCAATGTTTCTTGTCTAATTTCTAGGTCTTTGATCAATCTTGAGTTGATATTTTTGCAGGGTGAGAGATAGGGATCTTATTTCATTCTACTACATATGGATGTCTGGTTTTCCCAACACTGTTTGTTGAAAAGGTTATCTTTTCTCCTGTGTATGTTTTTGGCACCTTTGTCAAAAAATCATCTGCATTTTTATGTTCATGAGCATTATATGAAAAGTTTATTATCAGTGTTCATTCCTACTAATATTTACGTTTTCTACTCCTTAAGAAATTGTAATTCAATAACTTGGTGAGGGAATTTTCTAAATCTGCTCTGTTAAAAAGTAACTCTAAATAATTTGGATGTAGAGGGTCCTTGGATTACTCTTGGGTGGATCTTTGCTTAAATGTACCCATTTCTAACAGACTCAAAGAACTAAGCCCCTCTGATTGCCAGCTCAATTTCATTCAGTAGCCTGAAGGGGCAGTTAGTACATACTTAGAGTGGAATTAATAATGCTATTGTAAACATATAATCCTTTATTATCTTGTATCATCATGTTCTTTTTTTACAGAATAAACCTTCTCAGTAAGTCATTACTGAATTAGTTTTTCAAAGGAAGGATACGAAAAATGGAGAGTGACAAAAAGGGTAGTATTTCTCAAAACTTCTACTCTGTATTTGCATAGTTTAAAAGAAAATTCCAACATTGAGAAGTCTTTCCTACTTCTATTTAATTAAAAGAAAATGCAATTCATCAAAACACTGTCAGGGAGTTGTCAAATTGACTTAAATTTAAAAACTAGATTTGTTCTTTTGTATGAGCTAAATAACTTCAGATACCAGCCTTTTTAATTTTACTTAAAAGGGGCATAAAGTAGTCCTTTGGATTCCAATAGAAAAATAGTTTACCATGGCTATTTAGATTTGGAACGTAATTTATGGAGGGTCTCCTAAGAATTTTCACAGGACTTATGATACTTTAGATTGTTTTTCTCATTTATGAATAATGAAACACACTGAGAGGAAGTCTGCTTTGTTCAAATAAAGGTAGGCTGTATTTGAAATGCCTAATGACATACGGCATCTCCAGATTGTCTTTGCAGGTGAGAGATCCAAAGGAATTTTTCATTTTGCATGTATAATAATATTGCACCATAATATTTTTATTATAGCTTTACAACTCATAGTAACTCATTTGACGCTCGTCAGAATCAGTGATCTGAAGTAATTACAAAGTGATTCATGTTAACATAACTTAGTTTAAGTTTAATAACTCATGCTGTCACTGGCGCCATTTGTACTTAGTGAATTTCAACTGCCTCATAACTCAATGATTGCTTCCTCCTTTCCCCCCTTCAAAAATGGTGTCTGTTAGGGTCTCTTGCTGCAAACACAAACCAATTCTGGGTACCATAAATCAGGAATTCATTAGAAGGGTCTTAGGGAAAGTAAAAAAATCTGAAGGCTGCAGATAATCAGTGTCAGAACACATGGGCAGCGGGGCACTGCAGAGTTCTTGCTGGTTGGAGCCCCTGCTCTTGGAGGCTGAAGCAGTCTCATCCCCTCCCCCAGAACCAAGGCATTAACCCACCCACTCCTTCTGGCTTTGTTTCTCCACTCCATTCAAGTCTCTATCAGAAGAAGCCTCCAGGGACTCGTTTAACTCCCAGGATTTGCCATCTCACTGAGAGTATCTGCTAAAGGAGAGGAAATTCCCCCAAAAGAGCTAGGTGTATTGTTGAGAAGAGACATGAATATTAGCTGGCAGACAGCAATGATGAGAAAACAGGTATCTGCTGGAGTTTTTTGAGAAACTAATAAATGACTTCACTCTTGCTTTCCTGGGTTTGTACACACGTGCACAAGTACCAGGAGATATCAGAGTTGACAATGTCACCTTTTTAAGTCACCAGTAAAGCTGACTGGGGACTGAGGTGTTGGAATTGTGGTCACGTGGCCTTGTCACACTTCACCTATTAATGAGGCAGACACTGGAGCAGCTGGTGGACTCCAGCCTGCCTGGGAAGCCCCTGACCAAATAGCAGCGGGCAGACCAGTGTGTGGCCTCTGCATCGACAGGCAAGTCCAAAAGAAAGACGAAGCAGTTGCTGGTCTGGGCAGGCCCCACTAATTCCCTCACATCACCCACTACCATACCATTCCTTTGCCATGGGGTAGAGTAAGGACTGAGTAGAAAGGCCAGAAGTGCTTTCTACCAGAAATCTCTCCACAAAAAGCATGAAGTTGAGGAATTGGGGGCCACCCACCAAGCACTGTCCATTATACCTTAATTCTTGTGCTGTAAAAGTAATTCCTGGCCTAGTGTGGTGGTACACATGTCTAATCCCAGTACTTAGGAGGCTGAGACAGGAGGATCGCAAGTTCAAGGCCAGCCTCAGCAACTTAGTGGGGCCCTCAGCAGCTTAGTGAGACCCTGTTTCGAAATAAAAAAATAAATGGGGCTGGAGTTATAGCTCAGAGATAGAACATTTCTGGGTTCAATCTCCAGTACCACCAAAAAACAAAACAAACTTGCATAGTGTAAAAATTGAATTGATAAAGAAAGTTGTAAATCACAAAATTAAGTTTCTTCATAACACTACCACCAGCAAACAACCACTGTTTACAACTTGGTGTGGATGCTTCCTTCATTACAGACATTTATCCACGATTTAATGTCTACATATCATAACTTATGTTTTACCAGAATTATCGAAGCATGCATACATTTGGTAATCCAACAGTTCTTTTTGTGTGTGTGTGTTGTACTGGGGATGGAAGCCCAAGGGCTCCAAGCTACACCCCCAGCCCGATTTTTTATTCTTTATTTTGAAACAGGGTCTCACTAAGTTGTGGAGGGCCTCACTAAGTAGCTGAGGCTGGCCGCAAACCTGGATCCTCTGGTCTCAACCTCCCAAGTACTGGGATTACAAGCGTGTGCCACCACGCCCGGCCCACCAATTCTTAAACATGCTTATTTAGCATGTTTTCTGAATAGTATTTTGCCATTTGTTAAAGATTGTCCGTGGACCAGTTTTATATAGAGAGAAGCCTATAGGTTTTTCAAGGATGGATGTTAAGATGTGTTAACAGGTGGTAATCTTGTTCTGTAGAGGATGAGAAGGAACCCTACAAATGGGTGTAGTTATCAGCTACAACGCCCATGACTACGATTGACCCCATGACATCAGAATATCCTCATCTGTCTACTTCCTAGAGACCATGTTATTCAATGCCTTAACTTTCCAAGTGAAGAAACCGAATATCAAAAATTATAACTGAGCTACATTTGAGTCAGGTTCAGAGCTTCTAAGCCCCTCCTCCTGGCCATGATATGACTTTCCAAAAATTGAGTCAAAAAACCTAGGCATAAACTGGGCATGGTGGCGCACGCTTGTAATCCCAGTACTTGGGAGGCAGAGACCGGAGGATCCAGGTTCACGGCCAGCCTCGGCTACTTAGTGAGGCCCTCCGCAACTTTGTGAGACCCGGTTTCAAAAATAAAGTATAAAAAATAGGGCCGGGGTTGTAGCTCGGAGGTAAAACGCCCCTGGGTTCAATCCCCGGTACCACAAACAAACAAACAAAAAAAAAAAACCTAGGCATTGTTGCTGGGTGTGGTGACCCACTCCTGTAATCCCAGTACTTGGGAGGCTGAGGCAGGAGGATCACAAGTTCAAGATTGGAGGGATCCTATTTCAAAATAAAAACTAAAAAGGGCTGGGGGTGCAGTTTGGAGGTAGAACACCCCCCTCCAAAGGAAAAAACGTGGGTATCATAGGTAAATGATAATTTAGCAGCACGTATTATACACTAGACACTTTACCTATATTACTTCATCCTTATAGCAATTTTTGCAACAGCAATTATTACAGTCACTCCTCATATAACAATATGGAGGGTCAGAGTTCCTCCAGTAATATTACATATCCAAGTTTAATTTTGTCTCTGAATGTGGGAGGACATAGAAGATAAACCACAATTTCTGGTTCCTCGGCCCTATTTAGAAGAGGTATTTGGCTGCTAGGAGTATATAATGAAATGCTGATTATTACTATTTTTTACATTTATAATATTATTTACTTTATAAAGAATCAATAAAGAAGAACAAGTAATTACCTGAAGCAAAGAGATTAACTTTACAGCTGAAGAACATCAGAGTTATGCTAGGGTCTCTCTATTTTGCTACTAATATTTTCAATGGAGATAGTGAAGCAAATTGGAATTTTAGAACAAGTTGAAATAGTTTCCATTGCAGGATCTAAACCAGGTGTCCTGTCCTACAAATTGTAAATAGGCAAGAAGCATAGCCTGGTTATTAATGGGTGGGTTCTACCTCTGACTTACACCCCAGCCTGTTTGGTTTTGTTTTATAATAAGGTCTCACTAAGTTATCACATGCTGGCCTTGAACCTGTGATCCTCCGTTCTCAGTTTCCTCAGGAGTACTGGGATTACAGGTGTGGTCACTGCACTGTGGGCAGCAGGAGGGTACAGGATGAGTGTTACCTGCTCTTTAATTTCAAGAAATGTTTCATCAAGTGGCAGAATAATTTGTGCTTCCAATAAGCTGCAAAACAGATGTAAGCAGGATAGATGTTAAAGAGAGAGAAAAATGTTCTGTGTGAGCTCAGGAAAGGGAACAACCTTGACCTAGGCTGAAGTCAGGAAATTGTTCACAAATGAAGTAGAATTTGCTGGGGAATTTCCTTTTTCATTTCATTGAAAAAGGAAGGAAGAGAGGAAGAGAAGAGAGGAAGGGAGGGAGGTGCTAAAAATGAGTTTCAGAGTCTACATACACAAGAATCTCTGTTACATGCCTTTAGGTTGCCTCTTCTAAACTCTTTATTTAGGTTTATTTTTATGAATAAGTAAAAAAGAAGATAATAAATGTCGATGTTTAACCAACTTAGTAGAGGGCACAGTGAAAACTGATGCTGAAACTCTTTCTGCCTCTTTATTTTTAATGTCCTTTATAGTTTATTTTAAAATCCAAGATCCAATCAACAATCAGATTACATAATGACTGCAGTTACCAGCGTGGCACTAGATTTGTTCATCTATCATTCTTATGAAAGATATTTTCTAAAATATGAATGAAGGAAGTGCTTTTTTGATAATTTACAGAACAAAAGGACCATACTACACAAAATATCTTCTACTTGATATGTTCCTTCTATCAAAGTTAAAATGTAAAGGATCTTTCAAAGCAAATTATTGTTATCAGAAAGGAGGGTGGAAGATTTATGATTCTGAAATTCCATTGTCTGGGGAATAACTGCAAACAAGGTGAAAACTCACAGCCCTTGAAGTGTGCTGTGTTATCTTTGTATTGAATCACAAATCTTCCTTTGTTTCTGTCAAATAGAAATAGAAATTAAATTTAAACAGACCTTATTAAGAATTGTTAGCCTGAAGAGCACTTCATCAGTTCTAAAGTATATATAAGTGTCATGGCTAATTAAAAATTGAATTTCAGTACTACTAATATAATTCCCAGTCTTAAAAATCTGCTATCTGGGAACCTCTCCAGTACTTTAAGATGTTCTTGGTACCATTAGTAGTATTCACTGGGGACTATTATAGTTAATATCTGTTTGACCTTCCAACAAAGAAACAAAAAACAAAGTAAAGTGAGAAATTCCACATGTCTTATGTCTGGAGAACAATTTTTGGTGTAATTTTTATAGATATTTGGAATTTTTCTCAAGTTGATTCAGGGATAAAAATTAAGACATTAGGTATTGCACTCATGCTTCTCAAAAGCTTTAAATTTTTTGATGTAGTACAGTTATGATACAAGGAAAGAATAATTAATAGATTGTTTCCTTTCACTAAAATAGTTGTAGGAATAAAACAATGATGGGCTATAGGTAGTCAAAATAAAGTTGAAATACTTTTACTAGTGCTATTTCTATTTTCTATGCAATCTCCTGTTTTTCATTTTTAATAGACTTTACTGGTGCATTGTAACCATACATCATATTGAGGTTTAATGTGATAGAACCACACATGTACACAGCACCAGGTGCATTTCTCCCCAGGTCCCGCCCAGCTCTCTCCTTCCCATTCATATTCTTGAAATTGGTATTGGTAGCTTTATGAGTATACATGGGATTGTTTGAACTGATTCCTCCATCAAGCCTCCCCTTTCCCCTCCTTACCTCCCTCCCCAAATCTCCTCCTACTATTCTACTGGTATCTCTCATTTATTTGAAGCCCCTTTTGTTTACCTGTTTCTAGCTTCCACTTATGACAGAAAACATATGACCCTTCACTTTCTAAGACTGACTGATCTCATTTAGCATACTATTTTCTGGGTCCATCCATTTTCCTGCGGAAGACATAATTTTATTCTTCTTTATGGCTGGATAAAATTCCATTGTTTGTATATACTACAGTTTTATAACCCATTCATCTGTTGATGAACACCTAAGCTGATTCAGCAATATTTTATTTCCATCATAAAGAAGCATCTCCAATCAAAAACTAGTTGATCACTACGGGGGTTTTAACATTTCTCCACAAATTCTTTGAACATACTTCCTCTAGGAGATGGAGATAAATTCTCTTCTCTTTGAGTGTCAGTCACTTAATGACTTGCTTCTAACTAAGTATGGAAAGGAATAAACAGACTCCAGTGGAGAACCTGGCACACAACAAAATATCTGGCCAGTGCGCTTCAAAATTGTCAAGGTCATGAAAGACAACAAAGGACAATTGATTGGAATTGACAAAGGAGGCAAAACAACAAAATGTGATGTGTTTTCTGGCATAGGTTGGAACCAGAAATAGAACACTGGTGGAAATGCTTGTGTCCAAGTAAAACCTATATTTTAGGTCACAGCATTATACCAGTGTTTCTTAGTTTATGATGATGATATACTTAAGTAGGATGTTAACATTAGGGGAAGATGAGTAAAGGGTATAGGACACTCTTGAAACAAGTTTTTCAACCTTTTGCACATCTAAAATTATTTCAAAATAAAAAAAACATAGAAATAAATTCATGAGCAGTTATGGTTCCCATGATTATTTACTCTGATAACTGAGCTCCACGTTATCTCCCCACCATCCCTGCTGTCTGCATCCCACACTCCTGGTTCCCTGCCATGATGAGTCAAGTCTACTGCAGAGGTGAAGATGTGGGCTCTGCAGCGAGGTCACAGAGGGTGTTGTGGCTTTCTCCTTGGCCTCTTGGATGGCTTGCTCTGGGGGGAGCTGTCTTCCATGCTGGGAGAACCCTCATGCAGACTTGAAGAAAATCCCAAGAGGAGAGGTGCTAATGTCTCCCACCACCAGCCCAGCACCAACTTACCTAATATGTGAGCCAACTCGCAATGAGGTTTGCAGTCTTAGGCAGGTCTCCAGAGGACTAGAGCCCCACCAACTCATGACTGCCACCCTGTGAAAGACTCAGAAACACCAATACCCAACTTAGGATCGTTGGTATGTTAAGCTACTAAGCTTTGGGGTGGTTTGTTATATATAAATTGTAATCAATACTATTACTTAAATTTATAATATATAAATTGTTCAAATGCTAATCTGACCGAGGAAATGATGTTACATCTTATAAACAAATTCAGTATCTGTTTAATGTTGCTTTCTTTTTGTTGTTGTTGGTGGTGGTTTTTTGGTTATTTGTTTCATTTTTTTTTTTTTTTGGTTTGAGGATTGAGCCTGGGGGAATTCTACTTCTGAGATACATCACCAGCCTTTTTTTTTTAATTATACTGGGGTTACAGGTGTGCACCACCATGCCCTGCTAATGTTGCTTTCAATATTTTAGAAATTCTGTGAATGAGATGGTAAATAGAATAATTTGTTACAGATTTGGAGTTTAATGCTTAATGAAAAATGGACTTATGTTCAAAATCGTGATAAGAATAAACCAATGGAGGCCAAAACCCACCACACTGAAGGATGGTCAAATTGAATTTTAAATATGCCTATTTCTTCCCTTTGCTCTTACTTTGAAACTGCTACTATTTCTGCCACATTTGCATGAAGGAAATGCATTCTCCTTTTTGGAAGAGTGCAAACTTAGATAAATATGAGACTTTAGTTCAACTAGAGATTCAACCTCTAAGGAAAAGTCCAGCTGATTTCATTGGTACTGGCGATTGAACCCAGGAGCACTCTATCTCTGAATTAGAACCCTAGCTCCATTTTATACCTTATTTTGAGACACGGTCTTCCTGTTATTGTGCACTAGCTCAAACCTGCACTCCTCCTGTCTTAGCCTCCGAAGTACTAGGATTGCAGGAGTGTGCTATCATGCCTGGCCACAGTTATATTCTGAGTAGTAATTTTGGTACCTGTTTCATATTTGTCTGCTGTTACATCTTACTTATCAATGAACAATTATCAAGCATTTATTCTTGATGCATTGAATTACATTTTACAGGATTCAGAGATCATAAAATTCCCAGCATTTGTTATATTGGAACTTTATTTCCCTTTGTTTAACATCTAATTCTTTAAAGTTGTAGTAAATTCAGACTCTTGCACTTCTTTCTACAAAATGGCCTTTTACATTACAACAAGCTTGTCTTATTCTCTTGCACCTTTGTAATCTTCATGCCTTCATTCATAAAATTATAAATGCATCAGATCAACCAGACTATTCCCAGGGGCCTTTTCATTGCAGGAAAATCATTATTGAGCAAATAAGTCTAATCACTTATATGTTCTCATAATTTCTCTTTTTCTGTGTGTACTAACTCGTTAATTAACAAACATCCTTCCTATGTAAGTAAGAAGACCTATAGCCACATTTAAATTTAAGTTGAGCTGCTTTCCAACAGGATTTTTAAAATATTAAGCACCTATCAATAGAAAAAAGAGATCACATAACTTTTCTTCTCTAACTAAGGTTGTATTTTCTGACCAACATGTATTTCTGTGTTGGAAGGCAGGAATTTTTTTGGCAGTCTATATATTTTATGACCAGTTTTTCCTAATGGACCCAAATGTGACTAAAGGAACCCTTGATTTTAATAATACTCTATTCTAAAATTTTAAACTAACCTCTTAGTAAGCACTAAATAATTGTGAAACAGTAAATATTTCATTTACTTGGTTTTACATTAATCGAACAAACATGTATTGATATTTATTATTAATAACATGCAGTGGGCTAGACATTTGTGATCAAATAGTGACCAGGTAGCCACATATTTACATTCACAGTGCTCAAAGCCTATTCCCTACTCTATTGCATACTCATAGATTTTTGGGTGATCGCTTTGTCTACTAATAATCTATTTCTTCAGTTAGCTGTGTTAGCTGTGAGTCAGATGTTTTCTGTATCATTTTATGGCCCTGGCAGGAAATAGGATACATTCAGATGTTTTAAATGAAGAATTTTTTTAACATGAAGAATCTATATACAGAGTGGTAAGCAGGACTCAGGAAATGAAGGACTTGAAAGGACCCAGAGAGTAGCAATGGTAGGAGTAAGTCATTTTCCTTAAGAACTAGTTAGTAAAAGGCTGAGCCCAGAAAGGCCTGGAGCCCTCAAAATGAGGTTACCCAATGGGAGTAGTAGTCTTTAAAACACCTAATTGCTTCCTGATGCTTTGTCCAAAGCAGTAGGTGTGCAGGGAGAAATGCCCCAGTTTCTCTCTCATCCTGCATAATGATCTCTTACTCTCTTGCAGGTACATTCCACAGGCAAAACAGAACCAGAATCAAGTAGTTTGACAATATATTCTAGAGATCAGACACCCCGGCCTCTGGAGAAGGGCAGAAAAGTATTGAGAAGTGCAGAAAAGTATTAAAAAGTGATTTTGGAAAGGAGGATAATGGAGAATAGACAGCGTACCCTCATAAGAAAATACTTTATGTCAGGCATTTTTTAAGTCGTATGTAAATGTATCTAAATATAAAGAAAGATGTATAGGTATTTGCGATTTCATTCAAATATTAATACAAATTAAATAATTATAATATTTCTAAATATGACATTTTCTTCTTCTTAAGAGATAATGTGTCTGAAAATAAATAAAAAGTACCTAATCTATAATCTTGAAATTAACTTCCGTAAGTTTGGGCTGATTAAACAATCCCAAGTAGATGTCCTCTTCAGGACCATGGACAGAGTCTATATGGCCGCTTTTCCCTTTCCAGTTATGCTCAGTCCCATTTTCATCAAATTCAATCACATGTCTCTGGCTACAATGTTCCAACTTGCGTGTGAATAACAGAACTGTTATCTGGCAGGTTGTATGAAGATGCTGTAAGATCACAGCCAAGAGCTGAGTTACAATGATGAGGCCCTTTCGCACCAACATTCTCCCTCACCACAGGGATGCTCTGAGGACTACTTGTCTGTTCTCTGTAGGATGAGGAGGGTGAAGCTTCATGTTATGGGACTGGATGCTATAAATGGCAGGTCTGTCACTAGTACAACTTCAAGAGAATTTCCATTTCTGGCAGGGGAATATAAACATTTAGGGTTGCTTTCAGAGATATAGTATGTACATAGTGATGTTCATAATGTCAACTACTGTTACATAATTTTGAAATGTATTAAAGTCGTTATAGGTAAAATTCTATGACTTCACTAGCCACTTTTTTCCAACCATGCCAACTAGGTAATTTTCCTCAAAACCAAAACCAAGGTACTGAATTTTGTTGTGGTGGTTGCACTTAGCACGTCTTGACCACACGTGAAAAGCACCCAATAATACCACAGAGTGCTATAAAAAAGGCTGAAACCACTTTGGTACAGAATGATAGACTAAGCTGCTAAACTATAAGGTTTAAAATCATGGATCAGTTCTTGGAACACTTCTTTAATTCAGAAAATATGAGTAACAGTAAACTAGGCCAGTCTTACTCTCTAGTGAATTATGTATTTTACTCCCCATGTAAACATGTTTTATACTCAGCTGGAGATAAGAAAATGCAATTTTACATTTTTGTTAAATATTAATTTAAAAAGAAAGTAATGTTTATAAAACATCTGTAAGGCATAAGGAATAGCAATTCACTAAACACTTTGTAACCCCACACAATGTTTAAAAAGAACATGGCAACAGAATCTTGAATGTGTGTTAATCAATCTTTTGATTTTCTTTGAATTATATCCACTTATTTTCCTTCTACATTTTAGCTTTCCCAAGTTAGACATTAGTATGGTTCTATTTAGTAAATGCTCACTTAGATTTACCCATATATTTGCCATGTTTCTGTCCCTCTTTATCCTTATATCTCAGTTTCTACCTCATGTCTGGGAACAACTGGAAATACTTTTCAATGTTTGTTTATATGCAAAAGTGTTTCATTATAATTTATTCTCTTTTTTTTTGTGGTACCAGGGATTGAACCCAGGGGCGTTCTACCTCTGCACTACACCCCCGGCCCTATTTTTTATACTTTATTTTGAAACCGGGTCTCACGAAGTTGCGGAGGGCCTCACTAAGTAGAGAGACAGGGAGAGAGAGAGAGCGAGAACTGAGGCCGGCCGCGAACCCGGATCCTCCAGTCTCCGCCTCCCAAAGTACTGGGATTACAAGCGTGCACCACCATGCCTGGCTCATTATAATTTATTCTTGAAAAATGTTTTCATCAAGTATGCAATTCTAAGTTGATCCTATTTTCTTGCATCCTTTTATATATATGTTATTCCACTAACTTCTGGGTTTTATTACTGTTGCTGAAATATTAACTAAGTACAATCAATCATCTAAAAACTATTCATTTTACTGTTAAGGTCATATCTTTATCTGCATTTTCACCCTAATTTGCATAATTGTTATTTTTTAAAACTTACCATGCTTGTAATTTTAGAACCTTTTCTATCAGATACTATGAGTTTCAAAAATTGACCAGGGTTCTGTCTTATAGAATTTATGAAGAAATGAAAGAAAGCAAAATAAACACTCGAAATGTACCTGGTTTGGAGCAAGGGGATAAGCATGATATTGTGGGTTTATTAACTATGATATGTTTTTAAGACTTTAAATGAAGGCATAAATTAGGCAATTTGATATATGAGTCAGAAACTCAGAGCAAAAGTTTCAACTGAAGATAGAAATTTGAACATCAACACACGAGCTTTTCTGATTATTTTCACTATAGACAAAGAGAATGGAAGATGAAAAACCATATAAGTTAAGAGAAAATTTTAAAGGGAACAAAACTGAAGGTTTTAAATTACCATGGGCAAGCCAGGCGTGGTGGCTCACGCTTGTAATCCCAGTACTTTGGGAGGCGGAGACCGGAGGATCCGGGTTCGCGGCCAACCTCAGCTCTCTCTCTCTCTCTCCCTGTCTCTCTCCCTGTCTCTCTCTCTCTCTCTCTCTTTCTCTCTCTCTCTCTCTCTCCTTAGTGAAGCCCTCCACAACTTCGTGAGACCCGGTTTCAAAATAAAGCATAAAATATAGGGCCGGGGGCGTAGCGCGGAGGTAGAACGCCCCCGCGTTCAATCCCCAGTATCGCAAAATAAATAAATAAATAAATAAATAAATAAATTACCATGGGCAAAAGATCTGATTATAAGAGCATTATTGAATATACACAGGAAAGAAATGTTGGTTGCCATTTTGAGATTTCTAAGAAATAGGATCCAAGTTATAAGGGATGGTCTTGGCTCTAGATAAGGAGAATTTCTCCCCACTAATGAAAGAAGAAAAATGTAAAAGGCAAGAGTTTATTTAGATAGATTTATAAGTTTGTTAGAGGGTACTTGCTGGAGTTTCCATATGAATGATAGCTTCTCCTTGTTCTGTGAAGTAGAACATACAGAATCTACCAGGAAAGTGGAAAACATTAAGGAATTTGTCAGAGGTTGAGGAACATGAGAAAGTTTTAAAACAATTACTGTGGGGAAAAGTAGAGAGAGTGGAACAGAATAATATAGTCAAGTTGTTAAATAGTCCTGAGGACCAATTTGATGTTGCTGATTATAAATTTACAGTGTTACCATCTGCCCTTTTATGATTCCTCCAGCTGTGTTTGCTCAAATGTAGGCAAAATAGAGGAGTTGAGTTGCATTCATGCACAGTTGGAGTTTTTGCCAGATGGAAGTGTAGAAATAAGAGGAACAAAAGACCCTAAGTTCTTGGCAGAAGCATTAATGAGATTACAAATCGTGGAATCTAAGCTGGGAAAATAAGGAAGTGAATGTAAGATCTGATGTTCTGGGAAGAAGGAAGAAGGAACCAGAGCGCTTGATGAGGGAGAAGTGGAAGTCATTGAACAGAGGAGCGTAAAGGAGATGAGGTGGGGGAGAGGGAGTCGTTGTAGAGTTAGCAGGTTGAGATTTGCAAAAGTTCAGAGTGATGTCAAGTTCTGGAATGTGAGTGTGGAAGTAAAAGTGGGTGGATTGGGGGGTTGGGGAGGGGTTAGCTAGATTATGCATTTGTATGCTGAACACATTCCTTGTCAGAGCAGAACAGATGATCTGAGGTACAAACAACTTGTTCCTCTGCAGCTGGTCCCAAGGAGGGACAGTGGCCCATCAAAGTAATGACACTCAGTTAGCAGACCTTCCCATCCCTTCCCCACAAAAAAACTAGAATAGTAGTTAGATGTAGAACAGATAAATCTAATCTTCAGAAAAAACATTTGGCAAAATCTACATTCGTTTGTGATTAAAAAAAAAACATAAAACTCCACTGCAAGCTAGGAATAGAAAGAACTTCCACAACTGATAAAGAACATCTACAGGCTGGGTGTAGTGGTGCATGCCTGTAATCCTAGTACTTGGGAGGCTGAGACTGGAGGATTACAAGTTCCAGGACAGCCTCAACACACTAGTTAGTGAGACTCTCAGCAACCTAGTGAGATCCTGTTTCAAAACAAAAAAATAAAAAGGCTAGGGGGAGTAGCTTGGAGGTAGAATGCATTCTACCACTGACATCACACTTAATGGTGAGAAATTAGATGCTTTCCTGCACAGATGAATGTCTAGGCCAATGCAACAAAACTAAAAAATAAAATTAAGAGATAAACAAATTGAAAAAATGGAATAAAAGTGCCTTTTTTCACAAATGGCATATGTGTCTATATAAAATTATTCCAAAAAACTGGAGAAAAGTGCTGGAGTTAATAAGCACTTACAGCAAAGCACTTAAAGCAAATACAAGGTTAACATAAAAAGTCAATTGTTTTTAGATATACCAACAATGAACTATTGGAATTTGAAACTAAAAATATAAAAGCACTTACAGTAGCACCTAAAATTTTAGATAGTTAAGTGTTTAATTTTGTATCTAATATGTACATATAATACACATACATACAGGATCTATATGAGGAAAATTACAAACTCTGATGAAAGAAATCAAACACTTAAATAGAGATAGTCCATATCCATGGATAGGAATTCCTTAGATAAATCAATTCTTGTAGTTAAGATGTCAATTATTACCAGCTTGGTCAATATATTTAACACAATCCTAATAAAAATCCCAGCAAGTCATATCATATTGTAGATAATTACAATGTGGTTTTAAAGTTATTATGGAAAGGCAAAAGACCAGAATAGCCAACAGAGTAGAGAACAGGCGGAGACCGGAGGATCCGGGTTCGCAGCCAGCCTCAGCTACTTAGTGAGGCCCTCCGCAAGTTCGTGAGACCTGGTTTCAGTAAAGGATAAAAAATAGGGCCGGGGTGTAGCGCGGAGGTAGAACGCCCCTGGGTTCAATCCCCAGTACCGCAAAAAAAAAAAAAAAAGAGAGAGAGAGAGAACTGGGGTGAGACTAATGACTAGCACTACCTGACCTCAAGACTCACTACAAACTACTGTAATTAAGAGAGAATGGTGAGAGAAGAGATAAATAGATCAATAGAATAAAACAGAGAGCCAAGAAATAGAATCACACAAACATAGTCAACTGATCTTTGTAAAAGGAGAAAAGTCAATTCATTAGAAAAAAAGATCAGGTTCAAGACCAGCCTCAACAATGTAGGGAGACTCTAAGCAACCTAGGGAGATCCTGTTTCAAAACAAAAAATAGAAAGGGCTGGGGGCATAGCTCAAAGGTAGAATGCCCTTGGGTTCAATCCCCAGTACCACAAAAAAAGAAGGAAAGAAAGAAAGAAGAAAGCCAAAAAAAGGAGTTATTTACTCTGAGTTTTTGCACCTGTCTCAATAACCTTATCCTACAATGGATTGTTACAAAGCTAATCTGCACTTAGTCATTTTTATATTAATCTAGTGTATATTTATTCCTGCTTAGCAAAATAATAGGAATGTGTCTATACATGTGTTTGTGTATAGCATGTCCACATTTTTCTTTCTCCTTTTTTTTCCTGTGTGTGTGGTGCTAGGGATCAAGCCCAGAGCCTGTACATCACAGGCAAGATCTCTATCACTGAGCTATATCCCCAGCCCATCCACGTTTTCCATAAGCATTTAAAATACTACCCAAAACCCAAGACTAGTAACATAAATAAAAGATAAACAGGAAGAAAATCATAGGGAGTACAGCACTTAAAATCAGTTGATAGGACGCAGTGAATTTTAAGGACGCAATATGTTTCTGTTCTCAAATTGTTCCGGTTTAATCTGTCTCACTGTTGATCTGATTCCGGCAAATCCTCAACACTCCATCTTCCTTCTCTGACCTGTTCCCCTCCTGCTTTTGGCGGGAGAAAAGGGGCACCTGCATTAGGAGTAGCTGCGCTGCCAGGACGCGATGCTTTACCTTCTCCGTGAAAACTGCATCGGTCCTTGTTTATAAAACAAGCCTTTGCTTGAATGGTAAAACTCTGCCAATATCCTTGGCACAAAGAGGATGCCCCAAATTAACACTGACCCTCTTCACTTTTGGCTGGTAAGTGAGCCCATCTGCTTTAATGAAAGGGGAAAAATGCCCCCCTTCCTTGCCACATGGAACCAGAAGTACCGATGGCAGAATCCGGGGATGGTCAGTGTCCTTCCAAGAGCATTTACGTCTAAGGTTCATTTGGTAAATCAATTCAGCAAAAACACACAGTGAGGCTGACAGAAGCCTGGCTCATAGGAGATGCACGGCTGGAAACACGAGACCCTGCTTGCCGCTTAGTTACTTGCTAATATGTTCTCTCTTTCTCTTGAAAGTCTTAGAAATTGTGGAAAGCCTCTCCTTAAATATTGACATAGATAATTGGTAGTGCCATAAATGCTGCATAAAATAGCTTTTTGTAATACCTGGCTTTTATTTAAAGATATTTTCTTGTGATCTCTCTCATGAGTTGATGACTATCTAGATAACTTTGCTGCATGCATTTTCAAGTGGAAGTATTTCTTTAAATCATCAAGGGTGCTATTTAAATTTGTGCAATAAAAATAATTTATGCATCTGGAGTCATTTCGGAGTCTTTTAGAGTAGGTAATCACTTTGTTCCCCATTGGATATATAGATTATTAATAGCACAAAGGTATCGTGCGTCTTATAAAAAGGCAAACTAGTACAAAATACGACGCAGTACAGAGAGAAAGAATACATTTGATTTTACAGGAAAATAAATCTCAGCTTCCCTGATAAATTAACCTGAACTTTTCATTTATCTTTCCTTCATATCATTCTTATTTTATTGCACATTGTCTCATCAAAGGAAAGAGGGTATGCATCTGAAATTGCATTAAACCCTAATAATTGAGGGAGACTTTCTGGTGTGTGTGTCTGTTTGTTTGTTTTTTTCTGTTGGGGTTTTTTCCCTAAATGAACCAGATAATTAATCATGTTCTCCAGAGAGGAAAAATTGGCCTGATTAGACCAAGGTCAAAATGCATTTCACTGCAAAGGTTAATTAATTCCAGTCTCCTGGCCAGACTGATAACTAATGTATCCATATAGTGGTCAACATCTGGGAGATTACTGTTTGCAATTATATTAGCCAAGGTGCACTGTTTTAATATTTGTTTTCATGTCTAGGAGATAGAAAGGTATATAGGATTTTCTGTACTCACTGAAAACTCTAATAAATCAATGCTAACATTATCCCAGATTGTTTTGAATTAAAAGTGTGTGTGGGCACCTTCTGCCTCCACCCCATCCAACACAGAAGTTTCCTCTTGGGGAGGGACCCTGTTCAATATACCACTATATCCATAGTGTGCCTAGCATGGTGCCTGGTGATACAGACCTTCAGTAAATCTTGTTAAATGAATAGGACAGGATGAGCCCTCCATGAGTAAAGTCAGAGCCACACATGGGGTTTTATATGGAATACTTCCCCCCAATAACAAACCCTGCCTCCTGACCCTGTGTCTTTGTGCCCTGATCTACTACTCAGAACCCAGTGTTCCAGGGCCCTTCTTTACCTGCCTCCCCATCAGCTCACCAGTTTCCATTACTTTCTGTTTAGTCTCTGATTTTCTTCTCCTTTTGTCTCTTTCCCATGATGTTAAAGCCTTTCTATCTTCAGAAAACAATATTCAAAGCCCTCCTTTGACCCTTCATCCACCCTCATATTTTTTCATAGTCTTTACAATTGAAACTGCGATCCTCCTGTCTCAGCTTCCCAAGCACTGGGGTTACAAGTGTGTGTCTATGCACCTGGCTTAAAATTGATAAATTATATTGAACATGATCTTAGTGATGGGAAATTTTTCATTGATTAAAATTGATACTTTAGCCGGGCACAGTGACACATGCCTGTAATCCCAGTACTTGGGAAGCTGAGATAGGAGGATTGCAGGTTCAAGGCCAGGCTCAGTAACTTAATGGGACCCTGTTTCAAAATAAAAAATAAAACAGGGCTGAGAGTGTAGCTTGGAGATAGAATGTCCCTGGGCTCAATTCCAAGTACCAAAAAATGAAAAATAAAAATGATACTTTATAAATAATGTACCTTGACTCACAATGACCAGAATGTTTATATTATGAGTGATATTATTGAAAGTATATGATACTAATTATTCTATATAATTATGACATGGTACAATTATTACCCCTACTTTAAAGACCTTTGTTCATTCCTCCTACATTTCGAGATTAACAGCAGAATCTGTCAGTTTGGGAGTCATTGATAGAGATGACGTGCTTTGAAGACTAAATGGCCTCCGTGGTATTTATGGCCCAGCAGGCTGCATCGCAAAGTCATCATGTGCAATGACATTTGGAGTTCCATATCCCTTGTCCCTTTTGTCAATGCTGTTCATTAGGCACTGAGTTCCGTGCCTGCCTTCCTCTGACACAGAGTTAAGTGATGTACAGTTTAACCTGTGTAAATTCTAATACTGCAGGGAAAATGTATTCCACAGCCATCGCAAGTCTAGAACATCTGAGGCTGGGCTGGCTTTTTGTGCACTAAAATATCTTCTTTCATAAAAGAAACACAAGAAGGAAGCAGTATGTACAAAGGGTAGTAAATTAGAACACTTTTAAGGACACATACGAAATGCTTACTGTATTTCTGTTACTAAAGAGACTTTCTCAGGACTGCTGAAAATGTGAAAAGATGCTCGAATTCTCTTTCTTAATTAGGTGAATGAGCTGAGAAAGGATAGTCAAAAAAGGGGGGAAGGAGTAAAACTAAAATCTCATTCAGAAAAGCCTCATTAGTGCAGTGACTTATGTTGACATCCCAAGAACAGCACCTTGTCCCTTGCCTGCAGTGACTCAGTCGTTGCACATAGTGAGGCACCATCTCCTCCTGGTCTGGACACTAAAGGAAAATGCTGACCGTGTTCCTCTGCAGATGCATATGGAGCGAATGCTAATATTGCTGGGTAAAATGTAGCACACGGGGATTTACCATGAGATCTTCCAAGTAGGGTCTGTGCCCCCAGGTGCTGGTTCTGTTGGGACTGTGTAGGATATTCCAGACAGGGAGGACACACTTCAAGGCCAGAGGTCCCACTGGGTTCTAAAGGGGCATCAACCTGTACCACATTCTGTCATTTGAAAAGAATGAGTCTAATGCCTACTGGATTGAAATACTCAGTCAAAAAGGACAATTGAGTAATGTGCTTTGATACTCCTTTCTAATGTTTACTAGTGAAAAGAATTAATGCATATGGAGCCCAAGTTAGTAACACTATAGCACATCTTTATCCTATGGTCCATCCTTTCTATTTTGTCCTTAGGAGTTACGAAGAACAGATGTTTATCATTCTCTACAGGCTGCTCATGATTAACAGCATTAGTAATTCACCCTCAGCATAAAGCCCCTGCCATCTGGCACGTGCACAGCCATCACAAGTCTAGACCATCTGAGGTTGGGTTGGCTTTTTGTGCACTAAACAAAGTGGCCACATTGTGCAGTGTACGCTTGCTTCAGTACTCAGGATGAGCAAGAAAGTTTCCACCTCTAAAATAAAAAAAAAATGTATTATTAAGCTGGAGTGGTGGTGCACGCCTGTAATCCCAGTACTTGGGAGGCTGAGACAAGAGATCGCAGGTTTGAGGCAAGTCTCAGCAACCTAACAAGACCTTCAGCAACTTAGTGAAACCCTATTTCAAAATAAAAAATAATTAAAGTAGGGTTAGAGGTGTAGCTCAGAGGTAAAACGCCCCTGGGTTCAATCTCCAGTACAAAAATAAAAGTACTATTATAAGTGGGTCAAACTCCAGTGTCCCCTTTGAATTTTATTCTTCCAGCTTCTAGTTCATTCCTGCGCTTCTGTAGAATTGATGCTGTGAGCCCTGGGCTCGAGGTCAAGAGCCTGGGGTTGTAGTGTTAGCTCTGCCCATAATGATGTGCAGGATTCCGCCCAGCCTTCCTTGGCTCAGCTTCCTTATGGGTCAATGAAAGAGTTGAACTAGCTCAGAAATTCTCTTTGCACACCAGGATCGCTTGAAGAGATACTTAGCCCCCACCCAGAGGTAGTGGATTCTGGGATTGGACTCGGGAATCGTACTTCTAAGTATTGGCTCGACTGTAGCTGATCTCTATTGGGAGCCACTGTGGTAGATGAAGTTCCTGCCCAGTCCAGCTCTGCTTGCCATGTGCTGCCAGGCTGGCCTCTCCTGCCACCTGCAGGGCGTTCTACTCCCCTGGCCCATCTTCCTGAGTGGCGCCATGTGTGTAGTCAATATTGATGGTACTCTAGAGTCAAAAGCCTGTTGCACATGAATCCTATTTTCTTAACGCAGCACATGTGGGCATTAATGATAACTAGAGCCCAGTTTTCCCGTCAATAATGCTCCACCTCGATGAAAAGATGCCCAAGTCACTCTCTGAGCTGACTGCCTTCCACCTCTTCTCCTACCACACTTGACTCTGAATCTGATGCTTCTGCTCACTGTCATGCAGCCTATTCTTCCATTCATTCATCTCTCCAAGACTTTGTCAACACCTTTTAAATTCTGTACACTTGGGAGGGAAGCGAGCTGGGTGGTGAACCTAACTGAAATGGTGCCCGTCCTCAGGGAGCTACCTGGCCAGTGAAGGACATGGAGACAATAAATTGACTTTTAAAAATTGTGATGCATGAAGGAGGACGTGACTCAGACTGTGGGACACTAGGGAAGGCATAAGTAACCCATTCTGGATGGTTAGGAAAGGTTTCTCAAGAAAGTGAATTTTAAGCCCAAACACAAGTGAAGAGAATGAATGAGGTTGAATAAAAGCCTGTTCAAGTTCCACAAGAAGCCATCAAAGGCCCGGGAAAAGAAGGGTTATGAAGTAGTATTGAAGTCAGAATGCAATGAGTTATGGAGTAGGTGGGAGGCCAGTAGGTATAGATACGGAATACTTCCTCTTTCTAGAACTCTGTCCTGCCTGCCCTTCCCTGGGCACTAAGTCCTCTCATAGCCCTCTGGGTGTCAGACTTGGGAATGGGCTAACTGCACTGTGCCAAACAACTGCCCATGTATCTGTCAACCCCCCCTGCTAAGCGGGGAGATCTTTGAAGGCAAAGGTTGTCTTATGCTTTGGATCTTCAACCTCTAACGCAGGAAAGTCCATAGAGTAAGCAGGCAAAATTGCTTTTCTAACTGAGTTGAGCAAGTGTCTGTTTGTCTCCCCATCCTGCAGCCTTCCTTGTGCAAAACACTAACTCACCTCTGTTTTCTGCAGCATTTTCTTGATTAATTACCTTGAACTTGAACCTGCCTTTGTATACTCTGTTCTTCATCCATACCCCTAAACAAGTTCCCTAGCAAACCAAGATGAATAGACTTCTTTTTGGGGGGGGGTATTTGGGATTGAACCGAGGGGCATTCTATCTTTGAGCTACACACCCAGCCCTTTTTATTTTATTTTGAGATAGGTTCTCTCTAGGTTGCTGAGAGTCTTGCTAAGTTGCTGAGGCTGTTCTCTGACCTGCGATCCTCTTGTCTCAGCCCACCAAGTACTGAAATAACAGGCATGCGCCACCAAGCTTGGCTTAAAATTTGTTTAATATACTTTTGTTGGTGCATTGTAATTATACAACATAACAAGGTTCAGAGTGATAGAAACATGCACGCACACAGCACTTAGCATGTGTCTCTCCAGATCTCAGCCCGCTCCCTCCCCTTCGCCGTACACTTGTACGCGCACGCTTGTAATCCCAGTACTTTGGGAGGCAGAGACCGGAGGATCCGGGTTCGTGGCCAGCCTCAGCTCTCTCTCTCTCTCTACCTGTCTCTCTCTCTCTCTCTCTCTCCTTAGCGAGGGCCTCCGCAACTTCGTGAGACCCGGTTTCAAAATAAAGTATAAAAAATAGGGCCGGGGGTGTAGCGCGGAGGTAGAACGCCCCTGCGTTCAATGCCCGGTACCGCAAAAAAAAAAAAAAAAAAAAGCATTGATAATTTTACATGTGTGTATGGCATTACTTTAAGTGTTTCCTTCATCAAGTCTATATTTTTTGTGTTTAAACTCTTTGGAGGGTAGGGCACAGACATCTTCCATGTGGAGATGCCTTTTCTCCCTTCAGAATTTTTTTTCTGTCTCTAGCTTGGGAAGTCTTTTTAGAATCAATGTATTTTCTACAGCAAGGCAAAGAATACCTTTCCTGGAAATGTCTTAAACAGTGACAGCAAAGTTCTTGTCTCACAAGAAAGGGTGCAGAGGAAGACACATCTCCAAGCACAGCGTGTCGGGGTTCCAGCTTGGTGACCGCTTTGTGATCACCCTGGCTCAGCATTCTCAGTGTGATGCTGCATCCGCAAGCCGGTGTCACAATAGCTACAGCAGTGGCTCCCAGTGTCAAATTCCAATTTCAATCTGGAAATATCCAGAAGAAAAAGTGGGGCTTCCGTCCCTCTTCTCACTTCCCTAATAACAAAGCAGTTTCCCCAGGAACTCGCAGCAGGTGTATGCTCATGCTCATCATCCAAAATGAGAAAAGCCACAGAGTTACCACGGCTGATGTGGGTTAATCAGCACGCACCTGCTGGTCTGAGGCGGAGTCCTCTGCTCCTGGGCCATGCAGGTAAGGGGTGCACACCTGAGTGGGATCAGGGCTCTCTAGGGAACCAGAGGGGACAGTCGTTGCTGGGCAGGCAACAGGGGATGAGAACTGACCTTGGCACGTTCCTGACCCAGCCTACACCACTCCTTCCCTCAGGAATACCTGCTCACATGGCCCAAGTGTCCAGTGGGCCTAAGGAGAAGATTTCTCCCTACTTCCTGCCCTTGGCTCACTCCAGGCTCGGTATATAACAGGTCTCTACCTAGAAGTCGCTTCTGAGAGAAACTTGCCCTGGTCCTCTGGGTCAAACCATAGCAGCCTCAATTTATCTTATCATAGCACATCTCCAAATACATGGCACCTCCATGTTTCTGTCATTTCTGCTATGATTTATCTATCTTCCAACAGGGCACAAACTGTCTTTCTTATATATCATATAGTCACTCTACCTAACATAGATCCTGCACCAATATGTACACAAGAAAATTATGTTTCATGAATTAACCTTTATAAATTGTAGTTCAGCTTCAAACATATATTAAGTAATGCATTATCCTGCTTTATAATGTATTTATGTATATTCATTCTTGTCCCCCCAAAAAGATTTGTTTGGTGTAATGGTACCATCATAAATACATTTAAATACAAGGCATGCAATTTTTTTAATTTTATTAAATGAAAACAGAAGTATACACATCAAATGTTTGATGAATGGATAATGAAAATGCAGTATATACACACAGTGGAATTTTACTCAGCCATAAAGGACAAGAAAATTATGTCATTTGCAGGAAAATGGATGGAATTAGAGGATATGATGCTAAGTGAGATCAGCCAGACTCGGAAAGTCAGGTGTTGAATGCTTATTCTCATATGTGGGAGCTAGAGGGAAAATAGGAAAAAAAGGGGATTTTAGATAAATGAGGAGAGAGACCAGTAGAATAGTGGAGTGGAAGGGGATGGGGGAGAAAAGTGGAGAGGTGAAAGGAAGAACTGATGAAAGAAACAGCTCGAATCCTGCTGTGCCCACGTGTGGAGGCATCACTACCAATCTCACCATCCTGTACAGGGAGGGGCGGGCAGCAGGGCAGGACCGGGAGGGAAACACACGACCTGTATGCATGTTTGTATGACTTTGAACCTCACGATGATGTCTAATTACAATGCACCAATAAAAGTATAAATAAATAAGAGAAAAAATTGATAAGCAGATCAGTTTCAATTACTCAGATTGAAAGACTTATTAAGAAGAGTGCTTTTGAACACTAATCCAAGCGGGTCTACTAGTAACATATGCAGGATTGAGAGACGGCCTCTGACTTACACAGACATCGCTCACCACGGTCTTTAAGTGAAAATGATGTTGCTCTTCCTGCGTAGGGTGTCTTCTGTCATGAACATCTGCAGTTGGCCTTTTTTGATCTGTTCTTTTGTTGTTGTTGTTGTTGTTGCTTGTGCACTAGGGATTGAACCCAGGGGCTACCTCTAAGCTAAATCCCCAGCCCTACTCTCATTTTTACTTTGAAACAGGGTCTTGTTAGGTTTCTGAGGGCCTTGCTACATTGCCGAGGCTGTTCTCCAACCTGTAATCCTCTTTTCTCAGCCTTAGGTCTTCTGCCTGCGATGGCTGGGAAATGTGAGTTCAACCTTATCCTCAGGACCAGTTCATTCGACCTTTTGGATCTTAACTCTTCCCTTGGATAGAGGGAGCGGCTTTCCCCCTTGCATGAGAGTAGTGACTATTGTTTACTCCCCTTCCCAAGGCTGTGGTCAAGTGGGCGCTCTCTCCCCTTTGTTCTGCAGGTAATGAGTGCTGTCCTATTGTAGCTCCCACCTCGGCTTCCTATTGTTTGCATAGCTGGCTGGTTTCCAGAGCACTCATTAACATTCTCTCTCTCTCTTCCTCCCTCCCTCCCTCCCTCCTTCTCTTCCTCCCTCCCTCCCTCTTTTCATCCCTCTTTCCCTCCCTTCCTCTCTTCCTCCCTCTCTCCCTCCTTCTCTTCCTCCC
>PVJS01025485.1:0-27815 GCA_004027185.1 Glis glis
GCCAGCCTCAGCTCTCTCTCTCTCTCTCCCTGTCTCTCTCTCTCTCTACCTAGTGAGGCCCTCCGCAACTTCGTGAGACCCGGTTTCAAAATAAAGTATAAAAAATAGGGCCAGGGGTGTAGCGCGGAGGTAGAACGCCCCTGTGTTCAATCCCCGGTAACGCAAAAAAAAAAAAAAAATTCCTGATGATGTTTTTATCCTTTTTATATTTTTTATTTATTTATTTTTTGCGGTACTGGAGATTGAACCCAGGGGCGTTTTTACCTCCGCACTACACCCCCGGCCCTATTTTTTTTTTAATTCTTTATTTTGAAACCGGGTCTCACGAAGTTGTGGAGGGCCTTACTAAGTAGAGAGAGAGAGAGAGAGAGAGAGACAGGGAGAGAGAGAGCTGAGGCTGGTCACAAACCCGGATCCTCCGGTCTCCGCCTCCCAAAGTACTGGGATTACAAGCGTGCGCCACCACGCCCGGCGTTTTTATCCTTTTTATAGCTCCCTTTTACTACATTTTGGTAGTGACTTTTCACAAGATAAAAAGTGAGAAGGATTAATACATTAAATTTGTACTTAATAAAGGAAAGTTAAAAACACCTGAAAATGTGAATAAGCTGTGTGGTCATTAGTGAGAATCTAAGTCTAATTACCAACTTGAGCTCAGTTGAGGTAGACGTTGTTGAGATCCATTAAAGTCAATGTAGGGCCCAATAGAATAAAATCCAGCAAAAACAAAACAAACAAATTGACTACAGTGAAAATAATAATAAAATACTAAATTGTCATGGTTTATAACAACACAATTTAGGCCTTTGGTAGTTCCCCTTAATTAAATTTCATTGTGATCTGGGGCAATCCATATCACTCAGCTGTGAAAGGAACAGGTCTCCACACCCATCTGATAAATAATAACTTCAATAGTGCCTGTGGCCATGGAAGAATTCCAGAATCAAGTCTAATTTAACCCACTCCCCCCAAAAAAAATCTCAGAAAAATTGAGAAGATAAAGGGAACAGAGCTCTCTGAAGCTGGGGTACAGGTCCTTTACCCTGTCTTATATAACTAAAATCACATCTTTTCTACACTCAAAAGACAACCAGAATTTTTTTCTCTAAAGAGACTGAACCAGAAGTGATACAAAATTAGGAACCACATGGCTCTCGCTGAGGATATGGAAATCATAATGAAAAGGAGGGTGCAATGAATTCTCTTTATGAGCACTGAAATTCAACAGCCTTACTCTACTTGGTCAGATAACATGGGCAACCAGTTATGCCTCTCAGTTATTACAGTGGATAGGTTCTCTCTGGGAGATCTGACTAACTCCAGAGAAAAATCCAGCAACAACAAAAATTGGATTTGTGTCAATGAAAACAGTCCAGTCCTAATATCCTACAAGAAAACCTGGAAATCCACAAGCCATGCAAAGACTTCCACTCAGCTGTTTTAGAGTCCCATGTATTTTTCTAATAATAATAATAATTTAATAATAATAATAATTAATAATAATAAGAAGAAGAAAGACTAGTTTAAAGGAATCTAGAGACTGCTACAAAACAATGGCCAGGAGAAAAAATTTTATTATGGCTTAATAGTTTGAGAAAGATAAGAAAAGATATTATATTGATAAAATTAAGTAATTATAGAAAGTAATAAGAAAAAGAACAATGGATTATGAAGAAGAACTTGTTGAATCTATCAGATGGTTGAAATTTTCAGTAAAAAAAGATAAATTTAAGAGAAATTTATAACTCTTACATTTGTTTGTTTAACACCTTTCTCTGTCAGATATTAGTTATAGTAGAAAATAAAAGAGCAAAAATTCCTTATAAGAAGTTTTTTATTCTAGTGGGAAAGACATAATCAAGGTAAGTAAGTAAAATAGTTTAAAAGTGATATTAAGAGGTAAAGAGAAAGAAAATTAAAAGAGGGAGAAGAATATGAAATTTGGGGGAGATGATTGAAGTTATAATTCAGGTAACCAGGAAAAGTCTTGTGACTTTTGAGTAAGAGACCCAAAGGAAGTAAGGCAACTGAAGACGTTAATTTCTTAGGAAAAATGCTCCAGAAAGAGAAAACCCAAAGTTCCCAAGAGCATGACTGTCGTATTTCAAGAAAATTAAGGGTGCAAGCACCTGAAACTGAGAAAACCAGGTACTTGAATATACATCTTGAAAGGCATACTATGTGCTAGATAAAATTGATACAGAATTCTCCACACTAAAACCAATTAGTTAAACAACTAGTAGAACAGAAAGATAAATAATTTTGATTAACTTGATAAAACGTTGATTGTCTTGTAAGTGTACAAGGTAGGCTGGCCTCAAATTTCTATGGAGAAGTGTGTGTGTGTGTGTGTGTGTGTGTGTGTGTGTATGTGTGTGTGTGTGTGAGAGAGAGAGAGAGAGAGAGAGAGAGAGAGAGAACCCAGGGGTATTCTACCTCTGAGTTGCACCCCCAACCCTATTTTATTTTTTATTTTGAAACAGGGTCTCATCAAGTTGCTTAAGGCTGAGTTACTGAGTTACTGAGGCTGACCTCGAATCTTCAATCCTTCTGTCTCAGCCTCCCAAATACAAAGATTACAGGTGCGCACCACCATGTCCAGCTCAGAGTAGCATCTGATACCAAGGAAGCACACAAGGAAAGAGAATACGAGTTAAGTAGTTAATTTCTAGTTGGTGGTCTTTAAGGAGTAAAAGCCACAGAGTTTTGAATATGTAAGAACTCATTTTCACGAGTTCTTGTCAAGAAAGCTAGTTGAGAACAAACTTCAACCAGTCAAGAATTGACTGGAAAACTATTGTGAAATGACTGGCAAGGATCGCTGCATTTACTTACACAGAGGAAAAAGTCTAAAACAAACATGGGCATTAGAATTACAGATCAGAATCCAAATGTTATAAGTTCCAACCATGCATATAGATTGAATTAACAGCTTGGAAAGAATGAAAAAAATATGCGAAGAAAAGTAAGTTTGTTGATTAAGTGTTGTTAAACTACTATAAACAAATGTGGTAGTCAGGAGCCAAAATACATCATTCACAACTTTAATAAAATAAAGAGGTATTAACATATTTAACAATATCAAGGACTCACAAGGAAATCAGTTATTGTACAATATCAGATATTCTACTATCTAATTTCAGGAAAAGAGAAGAAGGAAAGAACAAACTTGTTTATTTTAATATTTCTCATTTCATTTATATACTATTTAAAATGAAAATTTGAATACTACTTTCCACATCTAAATTATTTCATGCCATAAACTGAATATGAGTCAAAAATATAATGATGGTTAATTAGAAGGTCAGATAAAGAAAACAGAACAGAGCTTCCCAACAAATGTGTCGAAGCACACTACCACAACGCTAACCTACTATGGTACCAATCTCACCTGGCCGTGTGTGCAGGGAGGACCCAGACCAACCAGCTTCCCCAAGGAGCTGTAGCCATCCAACGACGATCAGCTTCTGCTTCCTCTACGATGTTGTAAATATAATTTTCAATATACTCAAATGTGAAAAGTACACTTTACTACGTAGTTCTAAATGCACATATAAAAGGATTCTTGCTGGACTTGGTGAAGCACCCTGTGAAGCACTTGGAAGGCTGAGACAGGAGGATCACAGGTTCAAGACCAGGCTCAGCAATTTAGCAAGACCCTCAGCAACTTAGTGAGAACCTCTTTTATTTTTTTAATTTATTTTTATTTTATTTTTGTTTTTTGCGGTACCGGGGATTGAACCCAGGTGCATTTTACCTCCAGGCTACACCCCGGCCCTATTTTTTTATACTTTATTTTGAAACTGGGTCTCATGAAGTTGTGGAGGGCCTCACTAGGTAGAGAGAGAGATTGAGACAGAGATCGAGAGAGAGAGAGAGAGAGACAGGGAGAAAGAGAGAGAGAGAGCTGAGGCTGGCCGCGAACCCGGATCCTCCGGTCTCTGCCTCCCAAAGTACTGGGATTACAAGCATGTGCCACCACACCCGGCCTGTAATTATACATTTTAGTGAAGGTCAAAATCATACCATCAGACATGCACACAGGTCTCACTCCACTACCCAACCCTCCTCATATGTAAAAGCTAGATTGGTAGTGATACCTAACCATGTGTTATTTTATTTTTTATTTTATTATTTTGGGCAAAGGGTCAGGCCCAGTTTAATACACAGAACAAGTTAATTCCCAGCAGAGGCAGGCAATGAAGGATTCAGCACAAGCGGGGTGGGTGCTCCCAGATCCACCGCCTCCCCAGCCTGCCGTCTCAATTTCCTTTTTTTAAAACCCGAACAACAAACACACACAACAACCAAAAGAAACCACCACACCTCCTCGTTGTCCCCAAAATAGCCAGCTAGGGGGGAAGAGGCAGCCCGGTCTGGCTGGACAGGGAAGAGGGGCCGAGGGGCAGGAGGAGGACAATCAGGTCCGTCCAAGAGTCTGTGCGTCTCGTTCCAGTGCCAGGCCCCAGGCTGCAGGACGCTGCAGAACCATGGTGCACAGCACACTCGCCCCTCCACCCAGCCAGGCCTATAGGACTCTGTATATATTAATTTCTTCTTTTTTTAACATTTTGACTTTTTCTTTAGAAAAAGGCTCTGTCCGTGCCCCTGGCTGGCATACACTACCCCCTGTGCCCACCCAGAGGCAGGGTATGGCTTTGAGGGGAGCAGAAGCCCCTGGTGCTCATTTGCCAAGGGATGGGGAAGAGGGGCTGCGGGGCTGCCCACCCAGGGGCCAGCATCCCGCTCACAGCAGGGAGGAATGGCTGCCCTAGCCTCCCACTTTCTCCCCCGTCTGGGGACACAGGGTGGGAGCAGAGGCTGAGAGGAGGTGGGCCAGCACACCCTGGAGCCTAGGTGAGGGAGTCCTAGGCAGAGGCCTTGTCTTCCAGGTGCTGGAGACAGAGGAGACAGCTCCAGCCCCAAACAGTGTCATTGGTGTTTTGATGGGAATTTCATTTCATCCGTAAATTTTTTTGGGGGGAAGTGTGAACTTTTAACAATATTTTAACTTTTAACTTTTGCAATTCATGAACATAAGAGGGTTTTCCATTGTGTGGCTTCTTCAATGTCTTTCATCAGTGTTTTGTAATTTTTATCATAGAGGTCATTCATTTCTTTGGTTTAATTTATTCCTAGGTATTTCTTGTTTTCTTTTTGAAACTGCACTGAATAGGATTGCTTTCATGATTTCTTTCTCAGCAAGTTCATTATTGGCATAGAAAAATCCTACTGATTTTGCATTCTGCAACTATAATGAATTTGTTGATTAATTCAAATTGTTTTTGGTGCATCTTTAGGTTTTTCTATGTATAGAATCATATCATCAGCAAATTGGCATAATTTGACTTGTTCCCTTTCTATTTGCATACCTTTTACTTATTTCTCTTGCCTAATTGTTCTGGCTAAAACTTCTGGTCCTATATTGAATAAGAGTGGTTAGGGTAGACGTCTGGGTATTTCTTCTAGAGGTCAGCTTTTCACAGATGCCCATCAATGAATAAATGAATATAGAAAATGTGGTATATGTATAAAATGTGATATTATCCAACCATAAACTAATGAATCCTATAATTTGCAGCAAAATGGATAAAACCAGATGACATTTTGTAAGGTGAAATAAGGGCAACACAGAAAGACAATTATTGCACGTTCTCTCTCAGACATGGAAGCACAGCAAAACCAAAATTCAATCTGAGTGTGGAATAGCGATTACTAGAAGTTGGGGATGGCTAATGGGAGGAGAGATGGGGAGATTAGATAATTGGTACCAAATCACAGGTACATAGAAGAAATAAGTTCTAGTTTTCTAAATCACAGTTGGGGATGGACAGTAATTTACAACTCACAGTCATATATCTTACAAAGAAATAGAGGAGATGCTTTCCAAAGCTGTAAACATAAAGCAATGATAAAAAGGTAGGAATTCTAATTACCCTAATTAGATCAGCACTTGCTATGTACATGTGTTAAAATATCACACTCTCAGCCGGGCGTGGTGGCGCATGCTTGTAATCCCAGTACTTGGGAGGCTGAGACAGGAGGATCGCAGGTTCGCGGCCAGCCTCAGCTACTTAGTGAGGCCTTCGACAACTTAGTGAGACCCTGTTTCAAAATAAAGAATAAAAAATAGGGCCAGGAGTGTGGCGTGGAGGTAAAATACTCCTGGGTTCAGGAGCAAATCAAAAGAAAACAAAATATCATATTCTCCTCCATAAATCTGTGTAATTATTGCATGCTACTAAAAATTGTTTTGAAAAAGGAATGAGGTTTGATATTCAAGAACCAAATTGAGTTTGTTTCTTCCTCAACAGTAACACATTAAGCTCTCTACCTAGGACATTTTGCTTTCAGGACATTTTGACTTCATAACACTCAAACTTTCCTCAAATGGCCCTAATGATGTCATTACTGCTACCATATGTGCTCTGACCCACAGCCCAGAGGCTACAGCTTAATAGTATCAGAATGTGGGAAAGAAGACTATTCCCCAAAGTCCAAGAGAGTGTTTTGTCAAAGTCCAAGAGCTAAAAATGAGGGGAATGAATGATGTAAACCACATTTACTGGAATTAATAAATTCAAGTTTGACATTTTCCAGAAAATGGCCAAACTTCCAAAATAATTATCATAATTATCATTTGTACTTATGAATGAATGAAATTTTATTCACCTTTATTATCCCTTTACAAATATATGATAAATATTTAAAAATATTAATGAAATGAAAGGGAGATCCTACTGTGTTTTTCACAATGGGAGATATAGTAATAAAATAGTACTAAGAATAGGGCTCATTATTTTTCTAATACATTTCAATTAAATGCTAAAACCATTTTCTCCCTAAAAATTATGCATTTTTAAAACTCTACATGTATCTCATGATTACAAAAATTTAAAATCTCTCTTTAATATATTAATAAGTAAAAATAGTATTACATACTATTCTATCTTACTCTAAAGGCACATATAGGATATTTATAGCTTATGCAAAATGAGTAGATTATACATTAAAATGTAATAAATAATAAATGGGCAATGTAAAGAAAACTTATAATTTTATTTTGTTTTATGTAGGAGAATTCCAACATTAACAACAACAACAAAAGTAGATTTATTAAACCATGTAACCAGGAAAGGCAGCATTAAAGTTACAAATGACTACAATGAATGATGCAAAACCATTGCGATTATATTCCATAATCATTCCTAAGGCCCTCCCATATGGCCCACCTTTTAGTCTACAGCACCTCCCAGTAGCATCAGCCTAGGCACCAAGCCTTTTAACACATGGACCATTGGAGGAGGCTCGTTTAAGCAAGGGCAGCCAGGGATCCTGTTGTGAGGAAGTAGGTAGAAGAACTATTAACTGAAGAAGTTGGAAAGGATGCTAAGCATAAAGACAAAACAGCAACTTTAATAAGAACTGGTATAGTCAGAAGAGTGCCCAAATGCCCCAGGATAGACCAGGCATCCCCTGTTCCTTAAACACCCCTGGTTATGAAGAGAGCTGATTCAAGCATGCAGGTTCAGACCAAATCTATATGGAGGGCACCAATAGCCTCAGCTTTGAAATTTAGAATAATATAAAGTAATATTTAGAGTGAGTCATTTCAAGGCCAGGTGTGGTGGCGCACGCTTGTAATCCCAGTACTTTGGGAGGCGGAGACCGGAGGATCCGGGTTCGCGGACAGCCTCAGCTCTCTCTCTCTCTTTCTCTCTCTCTCTCTCTCTCTCTACTTAGTGAGGCCCTCCGCAACTTCGTGAGACCTGGTTTCAAAATAAAGTATAAAAAATAGGGCCGGGGGTGTAGCACGGAGGTAGAACGCCCCTGGGTTCAATCCCCGGTACCGCAAAAAAAAAAAAAAGAGTAAGTCATTTCATTTATTTCTTTGAAGAGCTGTAGCATCGGATTTTTATCTTTCTCTTGGATGAAATGCATTGAAGTTTACAAGAAGCACTTCTTTGAACAAAAGTAAAACAGTTACATTGAAGTGAAAATGTATAAGCTTGGCAAGATGGCATATACCTGAAATCCCAGTACTATGGAGGTTGAGACAGGAGGATCACAGGTTTGAGACCAGCCTCAGCAATTTAGTGAGACCCTGTCTCAAAATAAAAATTGAAAAAAATAATAAAAAGAGCTGGGGGTATAGCACAGTGGTAGAGAGCCCCTGGATTCAATCCCCAGTATGAGAGAGAGAGAGAGAGAGAGAGAGAGAGGAGAGAGAGAGAGAGAGAGAGAAAGAGAGAGAGGAAAGAAAGGAGGAAAGAAGGAAGGAAAATATGTAATACACATGTAAAATTCAAGGGTACACTAAATGGCTTTTCAAAAATTGGCTAAAACAAGTAATTGTCAATGAAACATGATACTCTCTGAGTGCATTTAACTCTATTAGCTTTTGGGTTTTGGAAGAAGTGTTATAAAACTGACAATTTAATTTTAGCTTCTCCATGTACTCTTAGCAAAAGTATAATTTTGCTTTAAGAACATAGATCACCTAGAAAATCTTAATAATTGGTCATCATGAAACTTAGTAGTTTATTCATTTGAATTATCTCAAATCAGATAGCAAGATGTGGTGTTGGACACTAGTAGTTTATTGAGAGGTGGTAAAAAGCAGCACAAAGGGGGAAGTGAAAAAAGATAGGGAAAACAGAATAGCCGATAAAAGTTTTGAGAAATAGGAGGTTACTGTTTTGGACAACCGCAGTTGGTACTGCCTCAGAATTGGCTGATGGAGGAACAGAGAATGCTGGTCCTGATTGGCTGAGATGGTTAAGGATTTCCCTAATCTAAATGCCTGGTACTTCTGAACAACCAAACTGCGGCAGCAGTGGCAAAACCCTAAGCAGAGAAGCAAAAAGACACAGGCGCTTTCTTTTTGACAAGGAATACAGCATGCAGGAGAATTGTCCACTGTAGTGGACACATGAACTCAGAGCTGAATCGTGTACAAAAAGTGAGAAGTCACCAGTGTTTGCCACATTCATTCTTTGAAAACTGTGACCTCTTCTCATGCTCTATATTGAATATACGTGATGCCTAATACCTCAATCCATTGGTCATCCAAAATCCCTACAACACTATAGTGTTAATAAAATTCACTAGAATCTTATTGCAGCAAGAAGCCTAATGGCAGTAATTAGAATTAATCAAATGTTTTCTATCACCTTTTCTAAATTTTTGAACTTTTTGTTGATAATTCTACTTATCTAAGGCTGCTTGCTCAATGGAATGATCCAGGCTTGATCTGTGAAAGATGTGATTCCTTACTTATTTTGGATTGCTGCAGGTGCATATTCTTTGTTTTCACTGATCATAGAAATTCCAGGAGGCTCCATGGTTGTTTCTGGCCTCCAGACACAGTTTTCCCTTTCTGCAATACATATTGACAATCCTATAACCTCACGTGTTCATGATTTAACATTATTGATTATATGTGACAGCGCAATAACATCTTTCTTTCTCTGTTTCTCTACTAAAATGAGCAAACTTATGTCCTTGCACTACTGGGGACACAGTACTAGCTGATAGGCATTGGCTCGATATATACTGTATCTTGCATCAAAAATACACTTGGGCTTCTGCCCAAGAATATAATTCCTATATTAGTTTCTTGGCTGAGGTTTAAGAGACAATCCAAAATTTCCCTCAAGCAGCAGCTTCAAGATGACATGGTAGGAACATAGGATCCCATGTCTACATGCCAATTGTCATCTTATTAATTTGTAACATTGGTCCTTGTGTCCAAGTCAATGTTAGGCTGGCTCACATATGTGTTAAACAGGCTGCTCCTACTCCCTGTATTCTCCCTGATGGGGAAAAAGTATAGAATTAAAGTGTTTGTGACAATGTGTATATTGCATCCTGTCTGATAACTTCCTAAATGTTTAGAGTATTGCCAATAGCTTGGCATTTTACCTTTATGTGTGGTAGATTGTTCCAACACTCTACCAGCTGGGGAACTTACAAGTCCTTCAGTCTGACCTTGGGTGCACCCCCATTCTTCTTTTCAGGGACAATGTGTCCCCAGGTCTGTTGTGATATATGATTTCCCATGCTGGTAGACCACATGTTGTATTTGTATAATAGTGCTGGTTGAAATATTGTGAGAAAGAAAAGTAAACCCATGACCAGAATGAGTCCTTTCCTTTTGGGAAAAAAAATCTGTACCTTTCCAGAATGAAAAGCTTTCAATGATTCAACTTACCATCAAGTGGAAAGTTGAAATTTCTGAGGAATAGAGGGCTCCATGATGTTGAGGTACCATTAATTCTTCAGTCTCAAAAATATCAAGAACCTACCAGAAAAGTTTTAAAAGGGAATTTTGCTGGGTAATACAGAAATAACCCAAATGATATGATAACATTTCTTTTTCTCCTTTGACTTAACCCCAGTAAGTCAAAAAGGAGAAAAAGAAAATTTGCCACAAAATAACGTAGGCCATTTATGTTTGTGAGCATTTCTTTGCTACTCTTGGGACAATCTGCTTCCAAAATTATTGAGAAAATTATGATTACCAAAAAAATAAGAACCCTAGGGGATTAGGGCAATGTTGTTTTATTTCATCATCAAAAATATCAGTAACGGGTTCTGAAATATTAGTATCACAGTACTTTTTATCACTATTTCTTTATCTATTTAATTTCAAGAAATTCATGTAAATAAAGAATATAATTATGTAAAATACTCAAGGGTTTTAAAATATGTTATTTTAATAGGTAATTGATCCTTCAAAACATCATAATTAATTTTTGACTGTAGTAAATTATTATATAAGAATTCACAGTTAGCATGACTTTAAGCATCCTCAAAGAGAAATATTTGTGATTAGAATATTTTGTATTTTTTTAGTGAGTTTGTATTTTATTTATAAGTAATATTGAAGGAAAATTTTTGTTACTTGTTTTCATATAAAATATGAAATCTTATAGAGGAATATTGTATTACCTGCAGGTATCATTCAGAGAACATTTTATGAATAGTTTCATGTAATTTCTAATACAGGTGACTAAAACCCTGAAGCATATGCCAAGTTTATGTGAATAGGCTATTATAGAACAAAATACGTTTAATTGGAGCATCAGTGTTATTCAAAGATTTACAGAAAAAAATTAGATAAGGTTCTTCATAAAAAGCTCTTTATAGATATTCTGAGACAAAAACCTAGTGCTCTTTGGAGAAGAATGCAAAAATCAATATGATTTTTAAGTGCAAATACAAAAGTTCAAAAAAATTTATTTTCAATGCAGGCCACTTTCAATTCAGACCAAACCCCTGGAGTTTTCACCCGACTCTGTCCTTAAGGTTCATAGGGAGAGAACTTAAAAAGCCCAGCTCTAAGCTAACTGGATAATTGTGTGCTAGGGTAGTATAAATAATGTTATTGTTACCCCTGTCCTCACAAAAAAATACCCTTAGGAAAAAGAAAAACTATAGCTTCTAGCATTAAGAAAAAACAATGAAATTGAATCTACTCATTTATTCACTCACCAAATGCATAGGTATTGGAAACCTACCATGTGTCCTGGGATTCAGCGATAGAAAACACGACCATAGCTTATTTTTTCATGGACCTTACGTTCCCAACTGTGGCATAAATATATTGGACTACAGAGGACTTTCAGGCAGTTAAATACCACCTGAGAGCATAATGCTATACCCTGGGAAGAATGAAGACCATGGGCATCACAAAGATGGCTCTCTCTTAAGTTACTGACTGTCAGGACTTTATTTTCAAGACTCCTCTGGAGAGAAGTGAACTTGAACATGTGCGATATGCAAACTCAGCTCCAACATGGGTCTGAACATTTCTGAACAAAGCAACACATAGATTATAAACTCAAACCTGCCAGTTAATGGGGTCTGGGTTTTTCTTTCTGTTGCTAATTATTTCGTAGTTTACAAGTAGTGGTATACTGGGAATGGTTAACCACCAGCTATCTGTAGGTAAAAATCCACAGATATAGGTACGTAAATAAATGTTTATTATAATTTTTATTAGTATATATACAATGTGTGGCACACAACTTACAAATAATAGCAAAATATAGAGAGCTCATTATTGTCCATGTGACCAAATGATTCTCACAGAAATGCTTTAGTCGATTTTTGCCAAGATTTTTGCTCTTGTATCTGTTTCCAACTTATAGATGCAATTAATGACAAATTGTGGCTGCAACATGAAGGTCTGTTGATGATTATGTTTACTTTAATAAGCAAGTAAAAATACAATAATTAAGACTTGTGTTTGGAATTTCAGTCATTTGTCAATGGCATGAACTATTGTTTTTACAGAAAAGAATAATAACTTTCAAATGCTGAAGAACATTTCCTCTTTTTCTGTTCTACTCACAATGTAACAAATACAGACAGCATACATTTGGAAGTTTGATCTGCATTATAAACATTTTCCCCCATTACTTTCTAAAGGAACAAAATACTTCCTTATTTCAAGTTAAAAGTATAATTTCACTTAATGCAGAGTTGTGAAGAGATGTGCAATAACACAGCATTATGTATCTTCACTATACAGATTGATATGATATACAAAAGTAATCCCAAAATTATGAATGAGTGAAGATGACCTAAAATTAAAAAGCATTGAGTTTACAATATTCATTAACCTTGTAATATAACTTATTTAATATCACTTAATTTCCCCACCCCATCACTTAATTTTTAGTAACCACTGCTTAACAAATGGCTTACAAAATTACCTTCCACCTCATATGCTGGGAATGGTACTGTTTTAGCACTGAGAGTCCCATATTCCAGGAAAACTCTTTAGACCCAAGCAAACCAGGGTGTTTGGTTACTCTAATTCATGGACTACCCCAAACATTTCTTTACCTGTCTGATTATTGATGGATTTGAATTCTTCCTCTGAACCTAAATAGCCATGCCAATTCCTTTCTGCACAGTGTCCCTGCCCTTCTTGGTGGGATGCTAGAATCTGTAAGACAGACTACCGCCATGGCTTCCATCACTGTCAGACTTTGAATAATACCCATGTGCTATTCCTCAGTTTGAATTTGTTGTAATTCAGGTCCAGTCTAAATTTATCATCCTTTCTTGGTGTACTGGGACCCAACCTTTGACTTCATTATAACCTTTTTTCTCCTCCATTTAATGGAGACTACTCATAATTACTTCAAAGAGTTGCTCTGAAAATTGAATGAGACTATGTTCATATGAAGTCCAAGAAAGATGTTTAATCCAACAGTATTCTTATGATTGATGCTACTTTGAAGTCTAAGATGTATTATTAGTCCTCTGCAAACCAGCCATTTCCTTTCCCTGGTGGCTCCTGCTGAGAGACAGTCAATCTTCCAGCCAAGTCTATGCAAGTTATTACATAGCCTTCCTCCATTACATATTACTGAAGAAGGGGGTCCTCTGACTGGTACTTCACTATAGTAATGGTTGTCAATCATGATCTTGCACCAATGATTCAACTGGCTCTGTATCTATGCTCCAGCCAGCCCTAAGCATAGCTGATTCTTACAGTTGATGTCTTTGAGCCACATTGTACTTCAACTTCTTTTTATTTCATATGCTTATAGACTTAATTCCTATTCTGTTTCAGGAAGAGCAGGGAAGTGCTTCTTGCTATAGTGACAAATACTTCTCACCTTGATATTATGTTGGCTGGAAATTAAATCTGGGAAAAGGAGTACAGAATGTGGGTCGTGGGGAATTCTTTGGTTTTAAGAAATTGTTTATGAGACTAACTTGAACAATAAGCTAAAATTGAAGTCCGTGCTACAGATTAGAGGTGAGAAAATGATGGTTCCCCACATTCTACATTTGTAAATAAAATTTTGTTGGAACCCAGCCAGGATTATTCATTTGCATACGGTCAAGGTCACTTGCACTGCTAGGTCAGAGTTGAACAGTCCTGACAGAGATTAACTAGCCTGCAAAGCCTAAAAGTTTACTATCTGGCTTTTTAGAGAGGAATCTTGGCAATACCTGCTAAAGGAAAGAATATTTTGAGTAGGGTGTGGTGGTGCACACCTGTAATCCCAGTACTTGGGAGGCTGAGACAGGAGGATTGCAGGTTTGAGGCCAGCCTCAACAACTTTAGTGAGACTCTCAGAAACCTAGTGAGACCCTGTTTCAAAATACATATATAAACCTAGTGAGACTGTTTTTTCACCTAGCGAAGGAGCAGATGTCTTGTGAAAATGGGGAAGTTGGTGTGGAGCTGCTTCTAGATTTTCAAGTAAGGAGGAGAACATGCTCTTGGTCCTTCCTCAAGTAAAGCTACATAGGCTCTTTCTGAGAATGCACTTTCCTAGAGAGACTGGAGATCAGGACTCTGCCTATTATTTCCCTCACCCAAATATGCTAAAAAATAAATGCTAAAGTTTGTTCTATGAGCCTGCTTTATTGGATATTGATATATTTATTCTAAAAAGGCAGGGATTATTTCTTTTTGCCATACAGCTTTCAGATCATCATCACCAGTTTCTAGAATTATATCTAAATACACTGAGTAAAACAATAGCAAGTTCTAGTATCCTGCGCCAAAATTACATTTGCTTTTTCATGAAAAATCTTCACATCTTTTGTGTGAAAGAGAAACCATGAGTATATTAAGTATATTAAGAAGTGTTAATACAGGCTGGGATTTATATGAAAATCAGGTGTAACATTTTGGTAGTCAAAAGGTGTGCTAATCACACTGGTATTTTCCTATGTGCTTTATTGCAAAGTAATTTAAAACAGAACTGTTTCCTTTTTAGTTCTTACATTGTTTTCCTCTACAGATTTTCATAAAAATAAGACAAATATTCACAAATATGGAGTTTTGTGACATCTGTTCCAATTGATACAGTAGAAAATTAGGTTAGACTGTCTGGATCCTGATTCAATAGTCATATTAGTCTCCTTAAACAAGACCTCACATTCTCGCCTGAAGCACTAGTAATAAAAGGTGTTAGATGGAACTGGGAAGTTCTTCCAATATTAACATATTATAAAAAATTCTTTAAAATGAATGTGATAACTCCCTAGTTGAGTAGCTCTCCTTTAAGGGATAGTAGAAATGATGAAATTATGTTCAGACCCTTGAAAGTGACACGTTTCTACTCCATATAGAAATAAAAGAAGGAGGAGGAGGAGAAAAAAAATCCAGAATAAAAGAGCAATTTGCCTTATGAGCAGACCTCTTCCTCTGCTGCATAGACAAGCATAGGGATGAGGATGAGGAGAGCAAGTTAGGGTGTTGTAGGGCCAGACCTGAGCAATTCTGCACAAGTATTCAGAACCACTGACTCCCTTCCTGGGGCTCCACCATTCATGACTATGTCTACTCACTGCAGACATGTATAAACACATACACATAAGGAATCATTCCTGGCTTCAGGAAAATACAAAGTCAGGTAGAAGTAGCTGTCCCATAAGCCTATTGGACCCACTGCAATAAGTATGGGCTCCTCCTCGGTTTCCCTCTTGTTGCTCACATAGCCCAGCACATAAGTGCGGAACAGATGCTGCTTCTACTCTGTCGCTTTTGACTGAACTTTTAGTAAAATCAGCTTGGGGTGTGAAGGAAGAGGGGACGTGATGCGGAGCATGGAGAAAATGGTTTATCTGTCATCCCACACTGCCATTGTTCTCAATCTCACAACGTTCTGTTTGATGGCAATGTTCTCTCTTGTGTTAAAAGCATGCCCATTCTTTATGGTAAATACTGTCCTCTTTTCAAATAGAGCATCCCTTGGTCTGTAGAAGCAAAATTAATTAAATTCTCTTTACCTAAGTTCTCTGGCACCTTGGCTACAGCTTGACTAGCACCTGTTGCTCAGTGTGAGTGATGCAGAATGGGGTGCTTACACAATTTGACTGAGTGAGAGTCAGATAGGGTTGAGGAACTGCGAGCAGACGCTTGTCTTAATTACCTTTTAAAATCTAAACCCACTCCTTCCTTTCTTTCTCCCTAGAAATATACCTTCTACCTCCTTCATAAGATTCAACTATATGCAAGCTGACTTCCTCCATTAGGCTGTAGTTTTGCTGAACAAAGCAGTAGTGATTTAAGACAAAGGCTTTAAAGAGTGAGCAGAAACACTTTTACAAAATGAAATTCACTAAAATTTGGGTTACTTGATTTTTAAAGTAAAATGTTTATTGAACAGCACAAAGTACTGTCAATCTGGCATCTTTACACCACCATTTGAATAATGTTTACAGAATGAATAAACAAAGAGACCATTACCTGCATGGCAATTCAATTATCCTGCTAAAATAATTCCATTTTATCCATACAGGTATAAGGACATAATATATAGAATGATAATACTTGAACATTAAACTGATGTTATTTTTCTTTTTTAAAAATATTATGAAACCTTTCAAACACTGAGAAAATTGTTGCCATTGATGTAAGAAAAAGAAAAGCCTGGGAACCCACTATGTAGACAAAAAGTTATCCTTTCAGAAACTGAGTTTCACTAGACATTTTGCAGTCTTGATGTGTCTATGTTGAGAGGTAGATAGATTTCCTTTTAACTGCTGAATACTATAAAAATTTACCTATGCTTCCCCTATTGAAGACTTCCACTCAACAAAGTTTCTAGATTCAAATAGAATCTAGGCCATGTGCAGCCTGGCCCCTGAGCATACAGAGTCAGTGGTATGCATTGTTCAAGAAGAAAGAAGGGGCTTCCTAGAGCACAAGCATTACTTGCTCAGACTTGGACCTGCAAAATAGATATTTAGAAGCTCTTTTCAGAAACAATAGTTAGTCTAGAAGGCAATACATTCATTTGCAAGACCAGCATTTTGGAAAAATAAGAAAATATTTATAGGTATAAAACACAAAAACAAAAACTAGAGAATTGGGTATGAAGGAAGGGAAAAAACCTTAACCAAACTTGAGGACCTTGGAGAGAACTGGAGAGAAAAGATGAGGAGTGTGCACTTCAATAAAGATTTAAAAGTTTATTAGGACAAGTGTTTGTTCACCGTCCCCCAACCTGGTCTGACTCTCACTCAGTCAAATTGTGTACATGCCTCTTTCTGCATCAGTCACGCTGAGAAATAAGTGCTAAAGTAAAGCTGTAGCCAAAATCAGAGTACTTCAATGTGGAGCCTGATCCTGATCTACATTTCAGGAGCGCAATAAGGAAAACCTCCAATTAAAGTTAGCACCTTAGGTTATAGGGTGACTTAGTCAAGATTGTGAATAAGTGTTGCGCTTTCTTGGGAAGACATGATCTCAGAGATGTAGAAAGAGAGAAACATGGGAGATAGAGAAGGATGGGGGACAACTCATCATGGTGCGTCATGACACTGTGATGTTTACTGCCTCACAGTGAGCTGTTTCTTCAGCAATCTGTCCTCTCAGCCACAGGGAACATGTTTGGACAAGTGCCACTGGAAACTCTGCCATGCAGGAGTTCTTTAGAGAGAGGAAGAAGAGGTCATGTTTATCTGCACAGATCTACTATGGTATTTTTGAAAAAACTATTTTACTGATTATTAACATTGTCTCGGATAGGAACCTTGCTTAGGTCCTAAGAATGTGCATCTAAGGCAGGGTTTGGTGACCAAATGTTTCTTAATAATATTCTAAAAATTCATATTTGCTTTATTCTCCTTTTCACACAATTTTTTTTTCTTTTACACTCCCTGCTTCTCCTTGGAGTATCCCTGTTTTTGGTCTCAGCCATCTGAGTTTCCCTAGGCCTGGAAGAGTATTTGGTATTCTGTGATGTCCTTTGAGAGTTTCAAAAATTTAGTGGGGAAAGGAATGATTCAACCACAAGAAAGAGGGAATTAGATTTTAAGAGTAAGAAAGAAGTAAGGGGAGGTAGGTTTATAGAAAAGCAGGGGCCTTCACACAATATCCACTGTACCCACAAATGAACAGCACCTGTGAGGGAGTGAATTATGGATACCTGCAGTCTGAATACCATGCTCTTCCCCACTGAGAGCTAAACCAAAGGCCAGTAGTCTTGCTTGGCAGTAAGGACGGGGACATTACACTTTATGGAGCTGCCTGCCTTCAGCGATGAATGGTTTTTCAGTGATCATAGTGGACTAAACAGTTCTCCCAAATTTCCTGCACTGCTTAATTCAAGAGTTTATTTTGGGACAGAATAGTTTATTTTGGGACAGAATCCCTGAAAAAACACTAATACTGAGTTTTCAGCCAAATGCGATTGGCTAGGTTATTACGTGAGCTACAAGAGTAAACAAAAATGTTAACAAGAAAGTATCACTTCATTTACTGTAGCACACCAAGTTCACAGTCTCTTTAAAGATGGAAAATTATGGGAGAAACAGAATTGTGTTTCACGGTTTGCTTTTGCAGATATTTCGAGACCTGGCATTTCAATTTAAATATTATTTTACAAGAGGCTATTTTCTTTAAGGGGTAAACAGCATTTTATGCATGAAAGTATACATGATCACTGTGTGAAGTAGCTGACTATCATAATACAAGCCTCTATTACAATACATGCTTCTGAAAGTCATCCTTTTATTGCAATGCCACCTTCAAGATGATGGTCACATTATGACGCCCTTACCAAAGCTATCCTGTTGTCATTTTTAGAAACTATTCATAATCACAGCTCACAGTCCTGAAATATAAAAGATGCAGAAATTTACAAAAATAAAAAGAAGTCCATGCTTAGATAATTCCATGAAAATAAACTTATCCTGAAGTTCTATCTAGACCCTATACTGTGTGTATGCTGCAGTACTGCTAAACCCTTTTACTTTCTTTTCACTTGCGTCTTTTGGCTGACATCTTTTACTAGAGAATACATAAGAATGCAAAGTATTGCAGGCTCCATATGCATAACAGGAGGATATTCTTATGACATAAAGTAGCTGGTACTTTTTTACCCCTCTTCATTATTTCAAGTAAAAATATGCATTTAATACTAAATCTGGACTTAAAATATTAAATCTGTGTCTATTCTCTTTTGTGTGTTAAATGTTATCATATTATCTTTCTAAAATTACATAGACATGGTCAAACAAGCCAACTTACTGAGGAACTTGTGTTTCAATTATAGGTGAAGCACATTAGAAACCACAGATATATTTGAAGAAAGTATTTCAGTATTAATTACTCAAATACAAAGCAGAATGTTGTAAAATCTTTGTCTACTTATTTTTAACTTTTTTTTTGCTATACCGGGGATTGAACCCAGGGGTATTCTACCTCCAAGCTACACCCCCGGCCCTATTTTTTATACTTTTTATTTTGAAACCGGGTTTCACTAAGTAGCTGAGGCTGGCCACAAACCCGGATCCTCTGGTCTCTGCTTCCCAAGTACTGGTATTACAAGCGTGTGCCACCATGCCCGGCCCCTTTTTTTCCTTAAGGTAAAATAGGCAAAATTTATGAAATCATTTTTCTATATAACTACATTTCTTGATTTCATTACTTTTTCATGAGATTTTGATAACATACAAGAGTTCTTTCTTGCTCTATCATGGTATCGTTGTGTCATATATGTGGCATTGCTTATGTAATAATCATACAATAGCATATGGTTGCAAAGGATTCCCAAAAGGCAGGTAATTTTTTCATTAAAAGTGACCTATTTGGAGGAAGCTCACCAAATGCTGTGTGCATTTATGTCCCTGTCACTCTGAACTACATTATGATATAAGACTACAATGAACCAATGAAAGTCTATAAAAACAAAATAAAATATGAAGTATACGCACTTCAAAAAATTACCTTTTAAATAGTTCTTACTGCTGCAGCGTCCAAAGGTTGCATATCAAAGATTTGACAAATATGTGATAATAGGAGTGAAATCAAATCCTCAAGGAAAAGGAAGATTATACTCTAACCTTTAATTATTGTTTGTATTTGTTGTATTTCTATTGTGTTTTCTAAAAATCATAGCATTTGGGCACTGTGAGCACCAACAGAGACCAGAGAGGGCACACATGACTACAGTGGCCAGAACAGCAGAGGTGCCTCAGGGACCAAGAGGACTGAGCCACCCAAATCCAAGACTCAGAACTGTACAATTTCTCCCTGCCAGACCTTGATCAGTGGGTGGAAAGTAATAGCGGTGTCATCCTGTTCAGGCCACACCTGGAGGACAAGACCAGAGGCCCGGCAAATCAGAGACTCCTCTTTGCCTGCACTAGGAACTATATCTAGCTAAAGAGCTTCTGAGGGACAAACCCAAGAGATTGGTTCTATGATTCAGATTGGGAAGAAACAAATATATACCCACCAGCATAGACCTTATTATATAGGGATAACAAATAGACACACATCTTACACAGAAAAAGGAAGAAGATGCCGAGACAACAGAAACACAAAATTGAGAACACCGAAAATATGAGAATGAGGAACAGTGAGGAAACAAGAAACTCTCACAATGCAACAAGAGAGATTACTGATACTGATCTGCAGAAAATGCAAGATAGAGAATTCTGGTCTTCAGAATGATAAAAGGCCTCAAAGAAAGCACACAGGAGATGAAGGAGTAAATTGAGGCTCTAAGAAAGAACCAGAAAGAAACTTTGAATGTTATGAAGGAGTCAAAAAATGAAGACCACAATAGAGGCCAACTCTGGCAGGCTCGACCACATGGAAAACAGGGCATCATTCCTGGAAGACAGTTCATTCAAAACTGAAAACACAGTCAACGATATATAGAGGATATTACAACAACATATCCTAACCATCCAAGAAATCCAGAAAAATACAAGATGTCCTAATCAAAGGATAAAAGACATTGAAGAAGATTTAGAAGCACAGACCAAGGGTATCAGAAATCTCTTCAGAGAAATAATTTCAGAGAATTACCAAACATAGAAAAAATCTTGGACATTCACATACAGGAGACATACAGAACACCATTAAGACAGGATCAACAAAGGACCTCCCCACACCATGTAGTAATCAAAATGACAAACATAGAGGCCAAGGAAATAATCTTAAAAGCAGTGAGAACCAAAGAACAGGTGACATACAGGGGTAAAACAATAAAAATCACCCCAGACTTCTCAACCCAAGTCAGGAATGCCAGGAGGAATTGGTATGAAGTACTCCATAACCCAGAATAAAACAACTTCCAACCAAGACTGATATATCCAGCAAAGTTATCATTCAAAATTGATGGAGAAAGCCGGGCGTGGTGGCACACGCTTGTAATCCCAGTACTTTGGGAGGCAGAGACCGGAGGATCCGGGTTTGTGGCCAGCCTCAGCTCTCTCGCTCTCTCTCTCCCTGTCTGTCTGTCTGTCTCTCTCTCTCTCTCCTTACTGAGGCCCTCCACAACTTCGTGAGACCCGGTTTCAAAATAAAGTATAAAAATTAGGGCCAGGGGCATAGCACGGAGGTAGAATGCCCCTGCATTCAATCCCCTGTGCCGAAAAAAAAATTGATGGAGAAATAAAAACATTCCAAGTCAAGCAAAAACATAAAGAATTCATGAGGACCAAGCCAGCACTAGAGAAAATTCTAAAATAAATTAAACACAAAGAAGAAAAACCAAGCAAATTCCAGAACCAGAACAGGTGAACTCCACCAGGTGGGCAGCTAAGTAAGGGTATTCAACACTTCAGCAAACAGAAAATAGAACTCAAAATGACAGGAAACACAAATCATATCGCAATAATAACATTGAATGTCCAAGGACTTAACTCCCCAATTAAAAGACATGGACTGGCAATGTGGATTAAAAAACATAACCCAACTAAGTGCTGATTACAAGAAACTCACCTTCTAGCCAAAGATATCCATACACTAAAGGTGAAAGGATGGAAAAAGATATACCATGCAAATGGAGATTGAATACAAGCAGGGGCAACAACACTTATATCTGACAAAATAAACTTTTAAGCTAAAACACATCAGAAGAGACAAAGCGGGATACTTCTTACTAATAAAAGGAACAATCCAACAAGAGATATGCCCCAAATGTGGGTGCACCCACATTCATAAAACAAAATCTTCGGGACATCATGTCCCAATTAAACCCAAACACAATAATATTGGGAGACTTCAACACACCACTCATGCCACTAGGTCAATCCTCCGGACAAAGATGAATAAGTACTCTTCAGACCTAAAGAAAACTATAGACCAAATAGACATATACAGAATATGTCAACCAGCAACCGCTGATTACACATTCTTCTCAGCTGCCCATAGAACCTTCTCTAAATAGACCACATCCTGGACCACAAAGCAAGCACCAGAAAATTCAAAAGATGTAATATAATTCCCTGCATATTCTCAGATTGTAATGGAATGAGAGTAAATGGAGACTGAATGATACACTCTCGAATGAGGACTAGATCAGAAATGAAATGAGGGGAGAAATAAAAAAATTCCTGGAATTAAATGTAAATAGAGCGCCGGGCGTGGTGGCACACGCTTGTAATCCCAGTACTTTGGGAGGCGGAGACCGGAGGATCCGGGTTTGCAGCCAGCCTCAGCTCTCTCTCTCTCCCTGTCTCTCTCTCTCTCTCTTTACTTAGACCCTCCACAACTTCATGAGACCCGGTTTCAAAATAAAGTATAAAAAATAAGGCCGGGGGTGTAGTGCGGAAGTAGAACGCCCCTGGGTTCAATGCCTGGTACCACAAAAAAGAAAAAAAAACAAAAAATGTAAATACAGACATGACATACCAAAATCTATGGAACACTTTGAAGGCAGTGTTAAGAGGAAAATTTATAGCACTGAGTGTCCACATAAGAAAAACAGAAAGTCACCAAATAAACAACCCTATGACACACCTCAAGGATCTTGAAAAACAGGAACAAAGTCCAAAGCCAGTAGAAGGCAGGAGATAAATAAATTCAGAGCATAAATCAATGAAATAGAGAATAAAAAAACAATACAAAGGATCAACAAAACAAGAAGCTGGATCTTTGAAAAGATTAACAGATTGACAAACCACTAGCTAACTTAACCAAAAGAAGGAGAAAATCAACTCAATTTACTAAAATCAGAAATGAAAAAGGAGACATCACCACAGATAGCAGAGAAATTCAGATGATCATCAGAAACTATTTTGAAAACTTATATTCCAATAAACTGGAAAACATCGAAGAAATCTACAGATTTCTAGACACATACAACCTACCTAAAGTGAACCAAGAGGAAATCGAAAACCTGAATCAACCAATAGCAAGCAAAAATATAGAAACAGCAACAAAATGTCTGCCATCAAAGAAAAGTTCAGGTCCAGACAGTTTTCCAGCTGAATTCTACAAAAGCTTTACAGAATAACTAAACCCAATACTTCACAAGTTATTCCATGAAATTGAAAGAGATGGAATTCTTCCAAATTCCTTTTACAAGGCCAGCATCACATTAATACCAAAGCCAAATAAAGATACCTCAAAAAAAAAAAAAAAAGAAAATTACAGACCAATATCATTGATGAACATAAATGCAAAAATTTTAAACAAAATACTAGCCACACACATTCAAAACCATATCAAGAAAATTGTATACCATGACCCAGTTGGTTTCATCACAGGAAAGCAAGGCTGGTTCAACATATGCAAAACAATACATGTTATTCACCACATAAACCGAACTAAAAACAAGAATCACATGATCATCTCAATAGAGGCTGAAAAAGCATTTGACAAAATCCAATACCCCTTCATATTAAAAACTCTACAGAAAATCGGAATAGAAAGGAACGTACCTCAACATCATTAAGTCAATATATAAAAAACCCAAAGCCAACATATTGAACAGGAAAAACTGCAGGATTCCCTTTAAAATCAGGAACAAGACAAGGATGCCCACTATCACCTCCTCCTTTTTAATATATACTCTTGCCAGAGCAATAGAACAAAGAAGAATATCAAAGGACTTCAAATAGGAAAATAAGAATTAAAATTATTTTTATTTGCAGATGATATGATCCTATATCTAGAAGACCCCAAAAAACTAAACCAAAAGTCTACTACAGCTGATTAATGATTTCAGCAAAGTTGCGGGATACAAAATCAACCTAAAAAATTCAGTAGCTTTCCTATATGCCAACCATGAATCCACTGAGAAAGAAATCCAGAAAACAATTCCATTCACAGTAACCTCAAAACCAATCAAATACCTAGGATAAACCTAACCAATGAGGTAAAAGGCCTCTACAATGACAATTATAAAACACTGAAGAAAGAAATTGAAGATCTTAGAAGATGGAAATATCTCCCCCACTCTTGGATAGGTAGAATAAATATCAAAATGGACATTCTACCAGAAGTGATCTACAGAGTCAATGCAATCCCTATCAAAATACCAATATCATTCTTTACAGATCTAGAAAAATCAGTCATTAATTTCATATGAAGAAACAAAAGACCCAGAATAGCCAAAGCAATCCTCCATATGATCTGGCTATTCCACTACTGGATATCATTCCAAAGGGATTGAAACCAGAGAACTACAGTAATATATGGATACCCATGTTCATAGCAGCACAATTCACAATGGCCAAATCATGGCCCCAACCTAGATGTCCATCAACAGATGAGTGGATCACAAAACTATGGGAAATACACACAATGGAATTCTACTCGGCAATAAAGAAGAGCAAAATAATATCATTTACAAGAAAATGGTAGGACCTGGAGAACATTATGTTAAGTGAGATCAGCCAATCACAGAAAGATAAGGGTCATATGTTTTCTCTCATAAGTGCAAGCTAGGGAGTAGTTGGGATAAAAGAGGGATTCCAGACAAGGGTGGAGAAACCTCAATGGAACCAGGGAAGTGGTCTAAGGGAAGGGAAAGGGGAAGAATGAAGTTCATTAATGGAATCACTACCATCGACCATGTGTACATATGAGAATAAACCAACATCAATCTCAGTACTCTGTATTGGGAGGGAGGGAAGGTGAGGCGGAGGTGCACCAAGTGCTGTGTGCATGTATGTTACTGTCAACTTGATTCTCATTGTGATATGAGACTCTAATGCACCAAAAAAACACATTTAAAAATTACATTATAGATTTCAAAGCATTAACTTTGATTTCTCTTGTTTTATGTAGTGACAATTTTTAATAACCCAGGTTAGGCAGAAAATTGCAAAACTATTGAGCATGTGCAAATTCAAATAAATAATAATAGATTTTTGCCATGTTGTCTCAAAAGATAACCACAATTTTAAAATAACATAGTTAACAAAAAATAAAGCTTTTATGAGATAGTTCTACTAATGCTGGAAGAATTTTAAAATGTTCCCATGCAATCTCTCCCCCAGCATGATATCTTGATAGGTTTTTCTCTTTTCCATCATAATATTCCTTCAGTAGGCAACCAACCTAATTAAAGATGATTGAAAATTGACTTTAACATGATTACTAGATGATTCTGGTGAATAAATTCTGTTGTATTTCTCTCTAGTTCTTTCCTTACTAGAATTCCACATTTCCATTATTTTTTTATTTTTTTATCTTGCCTCAACAGATCAGCTCTCTTTTCCTCTCATAAACAGACTCAAACACAAACATATGTACACACACTCCCCAAATTTTTTATATGTCAGATATAGAGCTCACTTACAAATGCAAGTGTGTAAAATTTTGTACTTGTTATTTTTGTAAATATGCTCCCTATTTTGTAAATATGCTCCTATAAGCAGCATCTGAACTCTGGTAATTTAGTGCCAGGAACTTGCATGAGGAGCACATCACCCGCACATGGTCTTTTTTCTAATTTTAGTTCTTTCCGTGTCTTCCCTATTTTCCAATTTCCTAAAGCAGAAACTGGAAATGTGTCATTTTATTCTTTGAAATCTATACTTCTTCAGATAATTCTACAAAACCTATATTATCTTGATGCCCAAATCAGTCATATAAAGCCAATGAAACATTGTTTTATTATTTTACTAATAAATTTTTATGCATAATCCTAGAAAAAGACTTAGTAAACTAAATCCAGGAGTGTAGAAAGATAACTAGGGGAAATAATGACCAAGTATATTCTAATCATAGCAATATAATGGATGTTTTAACTTTGAGTAATCCCTTTATATAATTCATCAAGGTGAGCCATAAAATATCAAAAGCAAAATGATCATCTTAACAGATACAAAAAAATTTGGAAAGAGTTTAATGATTCATGACTTTAAATAAGAAATATTAGTAAACAACTCAATATTGGATATATGTAAAAATAAAAAAATTCATATGTAATAGTGAAATATCAGAGACGTTTCTTAAAGTAGGAGCATGACAAGGATGCCTGTTATCTTTAATATGTACTGGAAAACATAAGTAATAGTATCAGACAGACATAGGTTGAGAAACAGAGAGTGAGAGATTGAGAGGTGTATTGATTTAAGGATTAGAATAAAAGAAACAAAAGTGTCCTTGTTCACTAAGTATGTGATATACTCTTATAAAATCTGACCTACCCACAAGTTATTTTAACTAGTATTAACTTCCACTGGATAGAAGAATAAAAGTTTATTATATAAAGTTAATCGTTTTCCTAAAGTTCAGTAAAAATCGTTGAGGAAATAGAAGTTTTAAAGTTATTATAATAGAAATAAAAACTGTAAAGTAACTATAAATATAACTAACAAAAGCCATAAAAGGGTTTATTGAAAAATTTATAAAATGTTATGGAAAGACATTGAGGAGATCTAAATTATAATATAGTATAGAATATAGTATCTTAATGGGTGAAAAATTCTACAATAAAAATCACCATATTCATAGAATCAGTCCTATCAAAATCCAAATAGGATTTGTCATAAAAATTTTAAGGCCAATCTTTAAATGCATATAACTAAAATAATGAGAAGAAAAGAAGTATCAAACATTTTCCATGATTTCACTTGAAGTTTTACTTAAGGTATATAATTCTGAAATAAGAAAAAAATAAATATGCCAGTGGGCAAAATCAAGAGTCTAGAAAGAGATTCATTAATATTTAGAAGTTTTGCAAGTGAAGACTGACATCACAAAACAGAAAAGCAAGAAAAACTAGAAATAATGTAGTCAAATCACTAATTTACTTTATAAAACAAGTAACTGCTTTACAACTATATAACACAATATAACTTTCATCGGTGTGGGCAAAAAGGAGCTCACTTAATAATGTTGGCAAATAGTATTTTGACAGGATGCTGTAAACCTAATGACAAAGTATTGTTCTATGTCTGATGATAAATTTGTTTCTCACAGGGGTGAAGGGTAACATTTTTATAATTATTTTACATAGATACTAGGGTTGAAAAGAAACACAAATTATCAATATTTACAGTCTTGCTTCTCAGAGTCATTGTCCAAAATAGAAGCAATGAATTAGCAAAGGAGTAGGATGAGAAAAGCTAGAATGAGCTCTAAGATGCTGAGTTAGTGTCAGAGATATCAGAACTCGCATTTATCATATGTGCATGAGAAAATATTACAAACTCCCAAACTGAAGGACTCCTTAAAAAAATTACCTGACAAAACAAATATTAAGCTAAAACACATCAGAAGAGACAAAGCAGGACACTTCTTACTAATAAAAGGAACAATCCAACAAGAAGATATAATGATAGTAAACATGTATGCCCCTAATACTTCATAAAACAAAGTCTTCGGGACATCAGGTCCCAAATAGACCCCAAAACAATAATATTGGGAGACTTCAACACACCACTCATGCCACTAGATCGATCCTCCAGACAAAAGATGAATAAAGATTCTTCAGACCTAAAGAAAACTATAGACCAAATGGATCTAATAGACACATACAGACTATGTCAACCAGCAACACCTGAATATACATTCTTCTCAGCTGCCCACAGAACATTCTCCAAAATAGACCACATACTGGGTCACAAAGCAAGCACCA
>PVJS01025486.1:0-27817 GCA_004027185.1 Glis glis
ACTAGTTTACAATCCCACCAACAGTGTAGAAGAGTCCCAATTTCCCCACATCCTCGCCAACATTTGTTGTTGTTTGACTTCTTAATGCTTGCCATTCTAATTGGGGTCAGATGAAATCTTAGAGTAGTTTTGATTTGCATCTCCCTGATTGCTAATGATATTGAACATTTTTTCATGTATCTATTGGCCATTTGTATCTTCTTTCGTGAAGTGTCTATTCATTTCAGTTGCCCACTTCTTGATCGGATTGTTTGTTTTCTTAGTGTAAAGTCTTTTAAGTTCTTTGTATATCCTAGATATTAGACCTCTGTCAGAGGGATAGCTTGCAAAGATCTTAATTTTTAACAAGCATTCCCAGGTAAGTTTGATGCAAGTGGTCATGTACTAGCCTGATAAATACCACAACCAATTTTTTGAAGTGAATGAAGCCCTATTTATTTTTTTGGCACATTGTTCTTGAGTTCTTACCCATTATTATCAAGTACTTCAAGCAACACTAGCAATAAACACCATCTGGAAGATTGCATATTTGGTTCATTGATGGAATTTTTAAAAATGTGACTATAGATGCCATTTTGAGACAGAGATTTCCCAGTTAATAAGTATTTTCCATGAAAGTTATGTTTATGCTTTTATTTACAGTGTATAACTTCTTAGTGTTCTCTCTACACATATTGCTGATTGCCAAGAAGTAAACTTTCAAACCTCATTTAACAACTGAAAAGGGGTGAGGCAATTCTGTTATCAAGGAACTATAATAGCTATTCATTAGATTAGTTTTTAAGGTAGGCATGAAAATACTATCTATAAAATCCCATAAAGTAAAATTAAGACAAATATTCATCTGGAGAAATTTTTCCCTCAGTTTATTATAGACGTACTTAGAAATCACTTCCCTACTTTTCTTTATAACACTTCAGAAATATAAGATTGGAAGATTTGCTACCATGGGGATTTTAAAGATTAATTTTTATTTATTTATTTATTTTTTGCGGTACCGGGGATTGAACCCAGGGGCGTTCTACCTCCACGCTACACCCCCGGTCCTATTTTTTATACTTTATTTTGAAACCGGGTCTCACGGAGTTGCGGAGTCTCACTAAGTAGAGAGAGAGAGAGAGAGAGAGAGAGACAGGGAGAGAGAGAGAGAGAGCTGAGGCTGGCCGCGAACCCGGATCCTCCAGTCTCCGCCTCCCAAAGTACTGGGATTATAAGCATGCACCACCACGCCTGGCTAAAGATTAATTTTAATTAGTATGCCAACTATTTGTATATTTTATTGTTATGGTGTTTCTTAGGAGGTTATATCCACAGATAGCAGACTACATGCCATGGGTAGCCTCCTGGGTAAGTGAACAATTGTTGGGTCTGTTAGAAACACAGAGATAGTTTGCCCAATTCCAGCATGAAAGCAGCTACAGTAGTTTAGTATTGAGAAATTCCATTTTAATTGAATTATTTTCCTGATACATTTTCAGGTAACTCAATGATGTTCTGTAAGCATCCAATTTAATAGGGAGAACACAGTGACTGAACATATATAATATTTATTGTATTCTAACTTAGAATAGCAGACACTGTTACTTATTTACTCTGCTGAATATTGAGGTAATAAAACCCAGAATGCTGCTGTGGTAGCCTATGGTATCATAAGTAGATTCTCAGTGATTAATTCTCACTAAACCAGCTGATAATCATAACATAGACTGCACTGCACATACTTGTGATATCGTCTCACAAATTCTGATTAGACAGAAAAGGAAGAATATCATTGATTATTTGGTTATATGAGTAATGTGAACTTATGTTAAATAGTATGTGAAATACAATATAGAATTATTTTAAATAATGCATAATTATCAGAAAGGATTTTCTGCATTTTTCATAACACATATAAAATATTGTTCCTTTTATGGTACTAATTATTAATTCATTATATATTAAATAAATCCTAGAATTTTGGATACAGTGTTTTTTAGTTGTGTAGCTAGGCATTTAATGATAACTCATAGTGCATTGCAAATAAAGTTATTGATATCCTTATACCTATTTTGGTATATATATGTATGTATACATACCATAAATATTTGCATTTACCACATATTTATATATACTTATATATACCATATATTTATATAATGTATATATTTACATAATTAATCTGAACATATATGACAGCTGTATACAGCATGTATATTCTTGTTATTGCAATTTAACCATATGAATATTATTATTATGATATAATATATGAAAGTATCTTAGAATTTTTAAATGTCTACATTTGGATTAGTAGAACCTGTTGTTTATGTATAAAGGAAGAACATTTAGAAGAAGACAAAAATAAGTGATGAACATCATTACTATAATATGATTTTAGAAATAAAAACCTAGATTAACTGCCATTATGTATAGATAAATGAGGGAACAAGTTCATTTCATTATGGAAAATCAAATGCTATTTTATAAGAGGCAGCAGAATAGGACGACTAAGTTGACTTATGAATGTATTCAACAAATGTGTATTCAATGCCTTCTTTGTGCTCACCTGAGGTAGGTGCTGAGGTATCCTGACATAGAAACACATTTTCTTATTCATCTTGTTTTCTCATAGAGAAATTGCAAGATTAAATAAGCAAAGTTAGCTGATTAAGTACAGTAATAAGACACTCAACATTTGAGGAGGGGTCCCTCCAATGAATCTGGAACGATAAATTGGGGCATAAATAATTAAAATTATGGAAAACAGTCTAGAACTTTTTGCAGCAATGTGAAATGTTTAAAAGATTTTTAAAAGATGCATAATATGTACATGTTTCCATTCAGAGAAACCTTTGTGTATGAAATATTCATAATGGAGCAGTCTACTGACAGAAAAAACACTTAGGGGTCTTCAAAATAATTCACTCAATATCCTCATAAGATTGCCTTGCTTGTGTTTGAAATTATGCTAAGGGCAGGGTATGGGGTTGAAAACAGAATAGATGGGGTGCATTCCCTTCAACAGCTTACACTATATCGCTGCAAAAATGAAACAGGAATACACGTGGCTAGGTTATATCACTAAATTTTAACCAATTATTATCACTTTTATACCCCTACTTCTCACTTGTGTGACAGTGTTTTCCTTCCATCTCTTCACACTAGTGGGTATAAGACATGGCCAGAACTAACCACAAAGTTTCAAAACAAGAAACTAGCTTTTGTTTGTTTTTCTTTAGAGAGACCAGTTAAGCCAGGATCAAGAGAAAGAGAGGAAAAGAAGAAAGAGAAGCAAATAGATACAAAGGGGGAAAGGAGAGAAGCTAGATATCACTGTTTACATGCAAAATATATTTATGTATGTTCCCATGTATTTACATACATAGTAGAAGAGAGTCAAAATCACCATAAAATAATATTTGGGTGGAGGCAGATTATTCAGTATATTAAAAAATCAAGAAAAGGTAGTTGAATAAAACAAGAACATTCAGTTGACACTGAAAATGAAAAGATTTGGAAAGTAGACAGCACATCATCAGGAACTTCTCTATTATTGGAAAACATTTAGTAAGTTTAAGAAACTGAAATAAGGTTGATGGGTTAATGAGCCAGTGGAGGAGACAAATGAAGATTTGTGAATTATGTAAGAGTCAATTCAGGAGTGGGAATTTGACTCTAAGTGTGATGGTCAAGACTCTTGAAGGGTTTGAGATTTTATCCTGCTTCCCAGCTAACAGTTGAGCCTGCTAGAGTTTCACGGGTGTGGGCAGAATAAATGAAACCCCTGGATCTGAGACAAAGGACTATTAATTTCACACAGAGGTAGCATTTGCTTCATGCTTCGTCAATTTTCCTTGCCTCCCAAGACCCTTGGACAATGCAGAAGCCAACTTTGGTGGGTGCTTTCCAAACAGCTGCACTGAGGAACTCCAAGCCTAGGAAACCCTCCCTTTTGTAAAGGAGGCTGCCTACAAACATGTCTTTCCTTTGCTACAGATATTGTCATTTTTTTATCCTGGGCAAAAAATAAATAAATCTGTCTTCTCCCTTAGAAGAAGATGCTATCTCTATCTTCCATAGCAATTTTCTGTACAAACATACATGAGAAGATAACGATGAATAGAGGGTAATCAAAGACCTGCAGAAAATGTTTCTTGATGCACTGCAAGCTATTCTAATTAACAGAGTTATGAGACAGATAGATACATAGATGTAAATACATATAAATGTAGATATATAGTTAAGCAAATATTTTGTGTCTTCTGTGAAGGGGTAGATTACAGATTTTGGGGGGCAAAAGTGGGAATGGAGAGATCATTTTGGGTCTCTATGGAGCTCGACTTGCTTAGTGATGGTGACTGTTAGAGTCTGACAGAGGGAGATGACTGGTGTATCAAGGAAAGTAGTGAAACTATAACACAGGGCTACATGTAGTTTTCTGACCTGGAGAACTTGGAGAAGACAGTAAAATTGACTGGCAAAGAGATCACAGGGAGAAAGGTACATGTAAAAGGATGTGGGTGTGAAGATAAAGTCTCATGAAATTAATTCTAACAATGAAATAATTTTAAAATTTTGCATGCATATACTTTTCTAAATGTCACAGATTATATAAAATATACAAGCTTTCAGGTAGACCAATTTGCACTCAAAATCATATTTGATTATTATAACTTGATTAAAATTCTCAAATAATCAAATGTTCCTTTTAAACTTTCTCACTTATGTCTGTTATTTACAATAGGTAATCTTTAAAACTACATAGCTGATTTAAAATTAAAAGTAGGAACATACACATAGGAACAACTCAAAAAAGTAATTATTTGCAGAAAGGTGTTTCTAGAGATTATGTGAGTTATAATTGTCAAAACTATGGGTATGCTATTAAGATGTTGTCTTAGTAGAATTTATGGTATTTTTAAAATTTATTTTGTATTCAAATATATGTCATTGGTTATTCTACAATGTTTGCTTAGAAAAGAAAAATTCTATACATAATTCTAACTAAATTCTAACATAAATTCTAACTTAAATTCTTTAAGGCCAACTCAAGTCCCAGTATGTCCAAAGTGTGGAATTAAACCATGTCAAAAGCTTTAAGATGAATTTTAGCATAGACTAGTGAGCTTGTCACATTCTATGCATAATGTAGCAAGATTAAATTGTATATTATCATCTAATGGGAAAAAAGGAGGAAAAAGAAAAAGTTTAAAATAGAATGATCTCTCATTATTCTTGTGTTTCCTTGACTCTTGTTCCTCTAGGACATCTGAAGATATTTAGCTTCATTGTTCTCTGAGTAGCTTATGAATATTTCAGTTCCAAATGGTTGAATGTTCTTTTTCCTAGTCTATTTAAATTGCAACACAAATATGGTTTTTCAGTGTGTTGCTGGGAGACCTAGTGATTTAGGGATTTTGAGGTTTTTTTTACAATAAAACAATGGACTGTATAGAGACCATAGCAGTTATGTTTATTTAAGATTGTCATTCAATGGGTATGTCATGTTTTTAAAATAATGAAATAATTTAACATTTTATTTTATATGTGTATATATATATACATATATATATATATATATATTTTTTTTTTTTTTGCAGTACTGGGGATTGAACCCAGTGGCATTCCACCTCCAGGCTATACCCCCAGCCCTATTTTTTTTATTCTTTATTCTGAAACAAGTTCTCACTAAGTTGCAGAGGGCATCACTAAGTAACTGAGGCTGGCGCCAAACCCAGATCCTCCGGTCTCAGCCTCCCAAGTACTGGGATTACAAGTGTGCGCCACCACGCCAGGCTCTAATTTAATATTTTAACAATCATATGTTCTCATAGTTCTCAAACATTCAATACATTATTGCACTTAGAAAAAGGTTTATATTAGATCATTCATTATTTCCTTCTGTAAGATATTTTCAATTTCCTTTGTGTCTCTTCATGAAAGTCTTTTGAAAGGGATGGAAGAATCTATGTAGGGTTCCTTTCTAACTGTATTCGCTTGGAATCTTATGTGAAATAATCACATATATAGATGGCCTCAAAGTCCAGGCTTTTGAGTGTGATAAAATTTGATCTGACTTGAATTAACCTAATAAATGCTTATAGCACATTTTAGGCACATTCTGATTCTCATATCTCTCCATACAATTAATAGTTTATATTTTTTAAATATCATTTTCTATAGGCATTCAAAGGATAACAATTGTTAATGCACTTTTATATAATTTGTTATATTAGTTTTAAAGCAAATAATGGGTCTAAAAGAAAACCTTTTCTGGGAGAAAATAAAAAACAAGTTTGTTGGATGTATTAAATGCCTCTTGATCAATATTCTTAATTTTGCGTTTTGTTAAGACATCATAAACCTCATGATGGCAGAGATCGATTACTACCTGTTGATACAATATATGCATCAAGTTTTTTATTGTAGACCGTGTTCATATGTAACATGAATGCTATTTCCTCTTTTTCCATGGTCTCAGAGAAACACATCTCATATAAACCACTTCATTTTAGTAACAATGATAGAGGTGTTAGAGAGACAGAATTTTACAAACTTGCATACCTTTTATGGATTCAATAATTGGTCCTTCTGGGACTTTTCATGTGTAAAATTTAAATCATTACGAATGCTGGGGAAAATGGTATTACTAGTTTTAATACCTAATTATTTTTGGCTACTATTGTTCATAAAACACAAAACTTTATAGAGGGTAAGAAATAAAGGTCATAAGATTACCTGAACACAGACACACACACACACACACACACACACACACACACACTGATCAACATGACCTCTGTAATACAAGGGTAATATACAACTACATAGCTGAAACTATCCTCATAAAATTAAACAATATTTTCAGAGAACTCAGATATCCAAATATTTAAATGTGAAATAAAATGTTAAAGTCATAGTGGTGACATGAAAAATTACAAATAGTAATAATAAAATGAAAGGGGTTAAGCCATATTAGTATCTATTAAAAAAATAAAAAGTAGAATGATGATCCACCTGCATAAGAGAAATACAAAGGTGCAGTTGATTCCTGCGTACTATAAATATGGAAGTCTGACTATAAATACATCATAGTTTCCTTTAGCCAATGTTCATTATATGGCTCTCTTTTATGATTTTCAATTTAAAAACCAATCTGCTTTTCTTTTCCTCAACTTGCTAACTTATCTTTAGTTAGAAAAATAGGTTGAGTAGTATAATTCAAGTAATCTTATGGTACTGGAACAGTTTTCCAAGTATGATTTCCTAGGTGATGAATATGTAAGTTTCAATGACCAGAAATCCATCTGGATATAGAAAAGAATGCATAATTACTAAATTCTCAATTTTTTTCAAAGCAGATACATATATATGCCCACTTAATTAAAAAGCAATATTATCTCATCACACCTAAAATAGTTGGCTTAAAATTCATGAAATAATGTGTATTATAACAGTCAGAATAAAAGACCATGCAGTTTTAATATATGCATGAAAAAGCTGATTCTTTCGGGGAGATTTTTTTAACCTAAAGGCTTAAGCCATCGATGTGTAAAAGAGCATCCGTGTAAGATAGTTACTGGCAATTTCATCAAACATCTCTGAAGTGTCCAGGCATGTGTGTAGAAGAGAACATTATTCTGCCCTCATCTCCTTTGCTAGCATCAACAACAGGCTGCTGATTTTCAGATAATTATGGATTGCATGATGAAGGGAACAGGCATATTTTTTTTGATAGAAAATGAGATGAAGGTGCCAACAAAGTCTGGAAGATTCTGTAATGTGATGTGACTGCTGTCAGGAGCACAGCTATCAAAAATTAAGTATACTAGCTACTAACAAAATTGCCAAAGTGAAAACAAATGTAGATGTAAGGCACAGAAGGGCTTTCGGAAGCGTCTGAGTTTGTGTGTGAACACACTGCTCTTAGGATGTGTTGAATTGTGTGACCCTGCTCCTCACAAGCAAATCGCACACCTTGTGATGAGGACGCCCGGCACTTCGTATTTCACAAATGGTTTCATAGAATGAATAGTGTCTGATCCTTCTATAATACAATATGATGTTATTATCATTCCACAAAAGAGAAGCAGGAGAGTTGAGCTTATGGTAAGGTTGACCTACATGGAAAACCTGGGGTCAGACTTGGATCTTCTGTTCAAGTACTTTAATTTCTTCCAGCTCCCTTTGCATGTGAATTAGAAAGGTTTTATTCATTCATATTTGCATATATTTACAAATTTTTTTAATTTAATTTAATTTTTATTTATTCATGTTTGCATATATTTACAAAAAAATTAAATTATTTAAAAATTTTCTAGAGTACAAGTAAAACTGATATATGGAAGCCACTATTTAATTAAAGACAACTTAGTAGTAAATACTATTAATAAAAATAGTAGTGAATGAATATTAAATGTTAAAGAGAAAGTATATTATTTGAGGAGATAATTGAATTTATAAATAATAATCGGAAGAGTAAACATGGTCAAGGAATAGCTTTTAAGAAAGCTGTGTGGTATGTGTGGATGGAGAGTGGATTGCTCAAATTTGGTTATTGGAGCAATGAGTTCTTAAAAAGTTATTGTAGCAATCTATCCACAAAGTTTTAAAAATCAAAGCACTGTAGAAATGTAGCAAATGTAATGTAGGCAAAATTATAAGTAATATTCCTCAGAGGTAATCACTTTGGACGCTGTTTCTATTTAGCTATTCTAGTCTGTTCTTTATAATTCTAAACAATACACTTACACCCAGGGGTAATATTCAATATTCTTAACAACCAACACGGAAAAGCACATTCTTATCTGAATGAATGCTCACTAGTCCTGCAGTTAAGCCAGTATCTGTCTCCTGGGTATCAACTCTGTTTATATCCCAGTTGCTTTATTCATCAAATGAAAGCATTATTTAGAAAACCCCATCAAAAATATAAGTAATTTAGCTCATAAGTAGAATTTCCCCCTTCACCTACCCTCCCCTCTTTCATTTTATTTATGAGCATCTTGTCAGTTGACTCTAGGTTTTATTGTGCTTTTGTTTAGAGCCTAATACATAAGTAAATATCATCAGGATGTCAGAAAATAAGTATATTTGCTGATCTGTTAGGTAGCTTCTTTATTAATCAATTTATTTAAATTTTCTGAAATCATATTTTTCATTTACCTCTTCTGCCATGAACTAAATCAGTTACAATGCTGTGCTTCTTATCTCTTGTGTTTTCTGAGGGTTTTATTTTATAAGTATAGATGCTATGCTATTTGGTATATAATATGCAATATTATGATATATAAAAAGCATAGATAGTTCCTGTGAATTGAATACTTTATCATTATAAAGTACACTTCTGTGAGTGTTTGGGAGTCATGAATAAAAACCTAGCTGATAATAAAATTACAATCTGTACTAAGTCTTTGTTTAACATTTGTTTTAACTTCTCTGAATCTTTTGTTTAAAATGGAACTCGTAGTAATAAAAATTGATATTTATCATGCTCCAACAATCAGAAGATACGGTAGACATACTTTTCTCATCCCTTCAACTGTGTACACCTAAAATTCTCTCAAATTGTATACAAAATAAACATAGGGACTACGTGGTGCTGTTACTTAATGGCTCATATATCCCACCTTGGATTTCAGTAAGCCAGCAAACTAAAAACTCAAGCAGGTACAGATAAAAGAAAAAGCTTTCCCCCACCTCCACCCACCCACTATTTCTAGGCAAAGGACTAGCTGAAAAGCAACTTTAAGATGGCAGAATGTTTGTAGGAAATAACCACACTGCACCAGCCAAAAGTAACTAGGGTCTCACTTTTACTTACACCAACCAAGAATGAGTAGGGAGGCTAGACTCCCACAGTCTGCACAAAGTTACTCCAACCTCTTTCCCTGCCACCATGGGAACTGAGCAGACAGCTGAGATTTTATCTCCACTATCCTCCTGCTATTTCCATGGAAATGTGTGAAAGCTGGACTCTCCTCTCACCTTCCAGTGAGGAGGTCACTGTCCCCATCCCTGCTGGGGCAGTAGCTGAGGAGGCCAAGTGGAGTGAGAATTTCCATCACCGCCCAACAGTTACTAATATTTATGTTCTTGATGATTGCCATTGGCACTGGAGTGAGATGGAATCTCAAGGTAGTTTTGATTTGCATTTCTCATATTGCTAAAAAAGTTAAACATTTTTAAATATATTTATTGGCCATTTTTATTTTCTTTTGAGAAATGTCTATTTAGTTCAATTGCCCATTTATTGACAGGGATTTTTTTTAGTGTTTTTGAGTTCTTTATATATTCTGGATATTAGTCCTCTGTCAGACACCATATTTCAGGTAAGTTTTGATAATTTTCATTGGTCTGCTTTTCATATTTATTTTGTAATTACAATGAAATATAATTGAAGTATATGAGATTCATCTTCTGATTTGTTTTTTGTGTTTATTATTATTATTATTTTGACTTTCTTTCTCTCTTTCTTTCTCTTTCTTTGTACTGGGTATTGAACCCAGGTCATTCTACCTCTGTGCTGCACCCCCAGGCATATTTTTAAATTTTTGTTTTGGAATGGGCTCTCGCTAGGTTGCTGAGAGTTTCCCTAAATCACTAAAGGTGGTCTTGAACCTATGATCCTCCTGTCTCAGCCTCCCAAGTACTAGGATTATAGGCATGTGCCACCATGCCTGGCTAATACCATTTATTTAAACGACGTATTAACTACAATGTTTCAATGCACTGAAAAAGAATAGAGGTCATGGGCCCCATATCCAATCTCTCTCATATTCCTTTTTTATAATTTATCATATACCTCAAAAGGAACACAGCAACTGAGCATCTGACATGAAGAATCTTTGACAACACAAAATAAAAGCACAATTATATTTCTTTTTATTTTTTAATAAGAAACACACATACAGATTAAATTCTGGTACATTTCTGCTATATTCTGGAAAGTCACTTGGACAAATGCTGAGAGATATAGTTCTTATTTTGGAGATCAAGGAAGTGGATGACAGATAAAATAGGTAAAGATAGAAAGAAGAGGTCAATGGTGGTATAATTGGGAAAATCTTTACAAAGGTCAGGATGGCAGAGCTGGACATAAATAGATTGGTCTATCTTTAAAAAGGTGAGAAACAAAACAGTAACGGAAGAACTTCCAGTGATTAGCACCACAGGTATGAGCTACCACCTTGGAAAAGGGTGGCCTAAGGGGAGAAGAGAGTCTCAGTATCAGGATAACAACAGGCCTCATTTCTTTTCACAACACAACTTATTTCTCACCAACACACCCACTGCAGGATCAGTGGCTCTCCAGTGTAACTCTCCTCCTGGCAGTAACTCTCCATTTAGTTTCACAGCTGAGCAATCTCAAAATTAACACATATTATAATGGTAACCACTTTGGGGAAAAATAATCACAAAGAACTGAACACCTCTTTTTAAATGCTGGTTTCTGAAAATTATGCTCAAATTAAGGGTAATTACTTGGTTATGTTTATCTTCAGAGGAGTGGAGAAGTGTAATAATTGGTGTAATCTAATGAAGTGACAGCCCAGATAAATCGGTGAGTAATAGTCCTCTCAGAAATAAAATATTTGCATATATAATGGTAAAGTTCATTTTGGAATTTCATAAAAATGAGATGAGAATGAATAAAGACATGGCACCAAAAAATTAACCACAATGGAGCAGCGATCTATAGCCCTGCCAACCAAGGTGGGAAAACATTGCAATAAGAGTGATATAGAAAACTTTTAGAGAAAAACATGACTATGGCAACAATTTGCAACTATTTTTCTTTCTTTTTTTTTTTTTTTTGCGGTACCGGGGATTGAGCGCAGGGGTGTTCTACTTCCGCGCTACACCCCCAGCCCTATTTTTTTATACTTTATTTTGAAACCAGGTCTCACGAAGTTGCAGAGGGCCTCACTAAGGAGAGAGAGAGAGAGAGAGAGAGAGAGAGAGAGAGAGTGCACTGAGGTTGGCCGCGAACCCGGATCCTCCGGTCTCCGCCTCCCAAAGTACTGGGATTACAAGCGTGCGCCACCACGCCCGGCCTTGCAACTATTTTTCTTAATTATTAAAGATTACTAATTTTTTTGAAAGAATATTCTGTAGGTAGAATTTAGTTCTGAAGATTGAGTAGAAAAAACTTAGAATCTGGAGAAAAACAAATAATTGACCATAAGCAAGGCAATATTTACAGTTAGAACAGTCATATTGACTGGAGAGTGTTTGCAATTGCTTGTGATTAACTAACATAATTCTTAAATTTATTATTTATTTTATTTACTTATTTATTTATTTTTTTTTTTTTGCGGTACCGGGGATTCGACCCAGGGCGTTCTACCTCCACGCTACACCCCCGGCCCCATTTTTTTATACTTTATTTTGAAACCAGGTCTCACAAAGTTGCGGAGGGCCTCACTAAGTAGAGAGAGAAAGCGAGACAGGGAGAGAGAGAGAAAGAGAGAGCTGAGGCTGGCCGCGAACCTGGATCCTCCCGTCTCCGCCTCCCAAAGTACTGGGATTACAAGCGTGCACCACCACGCCCGGCTATTATTTATTTTAGAATTTTATATTTTCATGAAATAAGAGCCACAGTAAATCTTGTGTAAAAAAAAAACCCTTCCCTATTTGTTAACAGCAATACCACTTACAAGTGGAAAGGAATTTTCTGAAAACCACTATATTAGATATTATTTACAGCTGTTAGGTCTGAAGATGAAAACCCACGATAAATTTTTATGAACTGCAGATGAATCCAATCAGGTTTTTAAAAAGAGTTTTAATATCTGTCCATTAAAATGACAAATGACTTAAACGGGGCCGAATGTAAGAAAAATGGCATCAGCTCATAGCTGAGACCATTATGCTAAGGGGAAGTAAAAAGACTGAACACCTGCAGATACGTTTTAAAGAAGGTGTTCCAACCTGGAGCATTCCTGAGTGCACATTGTGCAACTAGAAAGGACTGTTATTTGCTGTGAGACGTATTATGCTTTGAATAAATGGAAGAGCTCACAGGCCTCATAGGAGTATATTACTTAGAAACTACACCTATTATTTAGTGTCAATACTAAAAACTGTGAAAATCTCACATGCTGATTCCTATTTTCATATTAGAAATCAGCCCAATAGAACTTATGCCATTTTTTAAAAAATTTACAGCCTTACAGTATCTGTTTCTAAAATCAACAAACTGATCAGGCATTGCAAAATGCACATGAACATTGTGTAGTACAACTATGACCATATTAAATAGAAACGTGTCCCTCAAATGGCTAAAGTTGAATGAACAATCATCTCTATCTATATCTCCATCTATATCTATAGATAGAGATGTAGATATAAATTGTTAATCAAAGGTTTATTGTCCAGTGTATTGTTTTCTCTTAAAAAATTAAACTAAACTGGGCATAGTGGTGCATGCCTGTGATCCCAGTATTACGTAAGTTGAGACCAGTCTCAGCAACTCAGTGAGATCCTGTTTCAAAATAAAAATAAAAAAAGAACTTGGGGTGTAGTTAGGAGGTGGAATGGCCATAGGTTCAATCCCCAGGAGTAAAAATAATAAAAAATAAACTAAATATGTTAAACATTTAATGACATTAAAATAAGAAATAAATATAATACCAAAAGAATTTATAATATATATTTGATGTATAAGTCCAGAGAGGAGGTATTCATAGCAATCAGTCAGACCAATCGATTTGAAGTTGAAGTGTGTTACTATGGGAAGTATTAACACTGGAAGTTAGGATGTCTGGTATAAGTGATTTCAAATATACTATGCTAATATACTAATATACTATATAATAAATATACTAATATTTAAATATACTAATATACTAATTATACTAATATAATATACTATATATTTAGGTCTGTTTTCTATACATATCTATTTTCTATATTCATAAAATTAAAATAATTCACCTTGTGCTAATGATAAGTTCTTTACAGACCATAGGCCTTGTATCTTCTGAACCTTAGAATAGTATATATGTAGGCTGTGATTCTTTTGTTGCTGCTGTTAAAGTATAAATTGTGAACAGGGTGTTGTATATCCTACAGCAGAATTTGATCTCATCTACTAAATTCTTGAGGGAACAGCATTTTTTTTCCTACATAGAAAAAGTTGGGAAGAAGGGGATTAAGATAGAATGTGTGTTGTCAAAGCACCTCACACTAATTTGGAAGCCTTATTTTCTTTGGAAGTTCCATTGAATGAAGGCTGGCCAAAAAAGTATGCACAGCACAACATAAGGTTATGAGGAGTTACTGAAAAGTTCGGGTTGATTAGCTACAAGATGGAGCCTGAACATATCAAAACATGAATGAGAGGTTAAAGTGCTAAAAAAGAAGAAATATATAGCCCCAAATATGTAAGCATATGTTTACAATTAATACATATGGCTAAATAGGTGGACTCTAAGTTGCTTGGATTGAAAGATAAAATTCTCAGTAAAAATTTCTAAGAGTTATCAGCATACCAACTTTCTTGCTTGATAAAAGAACATTTTATTTTAGGTCCTAACCAGGATGAATTTTCCACAAAGTGCATTAAAATGCCATTGTCATATCAATGGCAATAAATACTAATTATAGTAATGAATCTATGTTTGTTACAAAAGATAATCAAGTTGATGGGGAGAAAAGGAATTCTGTGGTTAACATGATATATTTTTAGTTTTCTACTGCTGCTGTATTAATTTACCTTAAATTTTGTAGCTTAAAATAACAGTGACAGTGATATATCTTACAATCATTTAATCAAAAGTTTGGCATAGCTGTAACTGGGCTAAAATGAAGGTGTTAGTAGAGCTGTATTCCTTTCTGCAAGCTCTGGAGAAACTCTGTTCTATTTCTGTTTCTTGTTCCTAGAGACTACCCTCATTCCTTGGCTAAGGGCTCCTCCATCTTGAAGCCATCAATGACCCACTGAGCCCTCGCCACATATCACTCCAACCTCCTCTTTTCTCTCTCTCTTTGAAGAGAATGACCCACTGAGCCCTCATAACATATCACTCCAACCTATTTTTTTCTCTCTCTTTCTGCTTTCAATGACCCTTGTGATTGCAATAGACCCAGCTGGATCATCTAGGAAGCTGTCATCTTAAAATTGGCTGATAAGAAAATTGATTTGATCTAACATGGTAATTCCTCTTTGACAATTAACATAATATATTCACAGTTTCCAGGGATAAGGGCATGACATCTTGGAGGGGGACCATTATTATGTCTACCACACACAGGAAGCAGAAAGTCACTATTTTGCTGATTTACTAGAGACACAAAATCATAGAAAAAAACAGAGATACAGCAACTGAAGTAAACTTTGAGCAACCTGCTAAGACTGAAATGGAAGCTTTCTCTTGATTACTCTTGCCCTTTTTCAATGTATGCTTCACAGAAATTTCCTGCTGCAATTCTCTTGTATATGTGATTCCATATTTACATCTGATACTTTGGAGGACCTGAAATCACATAACTGTTACTGAGAGGAATTTCCAAGAAAATGAGCAGTAATTTACTCATCAATAAAATGAAAGATTCATTGAGATATGGAGCATGGTTAGTCTTGCCATAAGATGGCGGATTATTCCAGTGCCCTCTCAGAACAACATTCATGGAGCAGAATGTTCTTGCTGACATAATCATGCAGATATTTTAAACGTATGCTGAAAATAATGCTTACAAAGACATCAAAGTTGTTGTATACTATGTGTACTTTGGGGTCTGCTGCAAACAGAATAATTAAAACATTGATAATCATCATAAGTTCTAATTGTGACTAAAATATTAAGGATACATGGTTATTAGATTACATGGTAATTAGATTATCAAAAATCCTTTAAAGCTTTCATGGTAATAAGAAATCAATTTGGCAGAAATTAAACCTTGAAGGTTTTCACTGATGCTCAAATCACAAATCCATTATGTTTTTAATAGATCTGTTTTTTTGGTTCTTGGAATTTATTTGAATCTACCTTTTTATCATTATCATGTATTTTTTTTTTTTTTGCGGTACCGGGGATTGAACCCAGGGGCGTTCTACCTCCGCGCTACACCCCCGGCCCCTATTTTTTTTATACTTTATTTTGAAACCGGGTCTCACGAAGTTGTGGAGGGCCTCACTAAGTAGAGAGAGAGAGACAGAGAGAGAGAGAGAGACAGAGAGAGAGAAAGAGAGAGAGCTGAGGCTGGCCGCGAACCCGGATCCTCCGGTCTCCACCTCCCAAAGTACTGGGATTACAAGTGTGCGCCACCACGCCCGGCTCATTATCATGTATTTTAAGTACAATGTCTACTCTACAATTTTTCTCAGATCTGCATAGATAGTTGCATAATATATTGTGCATCCATATAGATAGATGATAGATAGAGATAGATAGATAGATGTCTATATATCTCTAAATATGCATGTGTATATGTGTGTGTGTGCATGTAAACAAAAACCCACAATATCCGAGGGGGAAAAAACTACAGAAGGGTTTTAAATTGTCATGACAAAATGAGCAAATTTGAAAATAATCAATAAATCATACAACTAGAGGAAAACTTTGGGTTCACATATCAGTTTCATTTTTTCAGATGAGATTGATATTTGTGTCTTTTTTTTTCTGAACCATTCATGCAACTAGCTGATGGTGGAGGTGAACGTCTTGTGCTAGGCTTTGGGTGTGATTTTTTTTCTTTTCTATTTTGTCTTCTCAGAAATCAGATAGAATCAAGTTATTGGAGGAAGTAATGTGATTAAAACACTTTTGAGTTTTCCTCTGAACATTTTGGTATCTAGCTTAAAATTTCTTACTTGGGACATCTTAATGTAAAAGTATTTTGTCCTTTAAATTGGTGGTTTTACACTGTGATAATAAGTTATAATATTGAGGAATGAAATGATAGGCATTTTCAGCCTCACTTGATTGGCAAGGAAGACCTTCAGATACCATGATTCAAAAATTATGAGTAACTTCAAAACCAAAGTACATTTAAAAAATACAATGTGAAATTCTATGAATTCATTAGGTCCTAATTGGGCTAGACCAACAAATAATGCAACTTATTCTATTAACATAATAATACCAGTAAACATGAAAGAAAAATATCATCAACAAATAATGTGTGTGTGTGTGTGTGTGTGTGTGTGTGTGTGTGTGTGTGTGTGATAAATTTCCATTATGAAGTTCAGTGAACTGTGAATCTAATGTCATGGGCAATGATAAGATCAATTTTGCATTTCAGAAAAGAACTCTGATAGTAGATTAAAACCAGGAAGATCAATTTTAATGCCAGATAACTAATCAATAGTCTGTTGAAGTAACAGGGAAAAAAAATGAAATGAACCTGAGTTAAGGCAATAGCATTGGGGATTAAAGATTAGTAATGATGCTAAATTTAATAGTGATACAGAAATTGAATATTTATGTCTAGTGCTGAGGGAAGTCTCCACTAAAACTTGCTGTCTTGGTAGTGATACAATTGGAAACAGTAGTGGATGGGGTGGATGAAATTTCCTAGAGGTAATCAGAAAAAAATAGATAATATTAGATTTAAAAACGTAGTACCATAAGAAAAAAAGTATGAAAAGAGGTAGAGAAGAAAATATGAAGGATAATATATCAGAGAAGATACCAGAGTAAAGACGTGTAAGAAGAAAGGAGGTTATGATGTCAACTGTTGTTGATACTCTGGAAGATGCAGCTCTACTGTGCCACCCAGTCTCCTGTTTCCAGAATGTTACATCAATCCCCAGCTTAATTCCATCAATCTTCCATCCAACACATCCTAAAATCCTTGGACCTCATCCCACACATTCTATTGATGTGTAAATTTTGTCTGACTTTTATAACTTCTATAGTCTTCATTTTCTTTTCTTTAAAATATGGTTATTTTAAAGGGGAAAAATAAAAGTATTTATTATCAAATTATTATTAGGATTACATGACATAATACATATAGCATATTCTATGCAACACACATGGTAAGCCATGAAGAGTCAGTAGCTATTAAGTTGTTATCAACATTTATGTCACATTAACTTGGTCCTTAAAGTCATCCATTTCTTGATTGGGTTATTTTTTTTAGTGTTGTATTTTAAATACTTTGTATATTCTAGATATTAGTCCTCTATTAGAGGAATAGCTGGCAAAGATCTTCAATTCTATATGCTCTCTTTTTAGACTCTTGATGGTTTTCTTTTTTAGTTTAATGCCATCCTATTTATTAATTCTTGTTTTAATTTCCTGAGCTATGGGGGTCTTGTTGAAGAAGTTTCTACCAGTATCTATATGTTGGAGTGTTGATCCTATGTCCTTCTGTAGTAATTTTAAAGACTCTGGTCTAACTTCCAGGTCTTTGAGCCATCTTGAGTTGACTCTTGTGCAGAGTAAAAGGTAGGAATTTACTTTCATTTTTCTACAAATGAATAACCAGTTTTCCCAACACCATTTGTTGAAAAGACTATCTATTCTCCAGCATATGTTTTTTGGAACCTTTGTCAAAAATCAGTTGACTATAAGTGTGTGGATTTGTTTCTGTATTTTCTATTCTGTTCCGTTGGTCTATGTGTGTTTTGTGCCAATACCATGCTGTTTTATTACTATAGCTCTATAGTATAATTTGAAGTCGGGTATCGTGATGCTGCCTGCATGGTTGTTATTGCTGAGAATTGCAAGCATCAAGAAGTCAAACAACAATAAATGCTGGCAGGATGTGGGAAAATACACAGTGTAGAACTTTTCTATACTGTTGGGATTGAAAATTAGTGCAGTAGCTATAGAGAACAGTGTGGAGATTCCTCAGAAAACTAGAAATGGATCCACCATATGATCCAGCTATATCACTCCTGAGTATCTTTCCAAAGGGACTGAAATCAGAATATTATAGTAATGCATGAATATCTATGTTTATAGCAGCATAATTCACAATAGGTTCCATAAACTGATAAATGGATTAAAAATTATGGGATACATACACAATGGAATTCTACTCAGCAATCAGGAAGAACAAAATAATGTCATTTGCAGGAAAATAGATGGATCTGAAGAACATTATGCTAAGTGAGATTAGTCAGTCACAGAAAGTGAAGGAATATATATTTTCTCTCATTTGCAGAAACTAGAGTAATCAATATACTAGAGGGGCTTAAGATGAGAGAGGAGAAACTTCAGTGGAGCCAAAGTGGTGGTATAGGGGAAGGAGGAGAGAGGGAAGATTAATGAAGGAATCACTTCCATTGACATTATACATATGTGAGAATACCAATGCCAATCTCAGTATCATGTATGGGGAAGAAGGGGGTGGGGACGGAGCCAGAGAATGGGAAAGGAGCCAGGGAAAACTCGCCAACTGCTTTGTACGTGTATGTCATACTATGAACTACATTATGATGGGAGACTATATAACTATACTGTGCCAATAAAAGTATAAAAAAAGAAAGGGCACCATCTATACATGTCTTCTCTTTAACATAACTCATCATGTTAGCAAATGATCACAGTAACCAAGTGATTATCAGGATATAGGGAACAGAAAGCAAGGGACAATTGTTCCAAATACCTCAGATACTCACTGCATTAAATGATAAGGGAACTAATTTCTACTAGAATCTGCTCATTGGTCTTTATAACAATACCTCATGGATAAAAATGTAATTTCCCTTGTATATAAACAAATTCCATGGAAATTGATATTCCATTTAATTTTATTGAAATGGTTTTAATCATGGGAGAAATAAAATACCACTAATAAAATTTCCAAATGATATGTAATATGGAGATAATGCCATACAGAGAGAATACAAATGCCACTTGTGATATAAAAAGAGGAGTTGTTAAAAAGCAAATTTATATCTTTGAATCAAGAACATTTCTCCAATAGACCAAATATAATTGGACCTTATTTTTGTCGAGTTTGAGAATCTCTGACTCTTGATTATTTATTCCATGTACATTTGATGTTAGTATAGCTGTATTGATATGAGCCATTTTACTTTCATATATGTCTTATGTTTATTTTTTCTATTACTCTTTTATTTATTTTCTTTCATTAAGTGAAGATTTTTCAATGAAGTCTTTTAATTCTTTAATGGTTTTCCAACTAAATTTTTGGACACTGTTTCCTTAATGATTGCTGTGGGGCTTAGCATACCCATCTTAACAGAATCAGCTTCAGATTCGTATTAACCTAATTCCAGTGAGGTATGGATATATTATTTCAGTATAGCTCAATTCTTTCCTACTCTTTTTCATGGAATTCATGGTTATTGAAGAGATTCTCCTCCTCCCATTGTTTGTTTTTGGCATCTTTGAGAAAAATATTTGACAGTAAATTTGTGGGTTTATTTTTGATTCACTATTCAATTCCCATTGTTCTATGTATTTATTTTTATGCCAGTACAAGGCTGTTCTGATTACTATAGCTTTATGCTATATTTAAAGTCAGCTAGTGTGATATCTAAGGTTTTTGTTTTGTTTTTTGTTTTTAGTTCAAGATTGCTTTGGCTATTTGGGGTCTTATATGATTCTATCCAAATTTTAGGGCTAATCAGTCTATTTCTACAAAAAATGGCATTAATATTTTGAAAGAGATTGTATTAAACCAATAGATTACTTTGGAGAAATAGGAACATTTAACAAAATGGATTCTTTCCATTTTTGAATATGGAATATCTTTTTATATCTTAACTCAATTTCTTTCATCAATATTTTATAGTTTTCAATGAACAGATCTTTAACCTTCTTGGTTAAATTTACTCCTATTTTTTGTAGCTACTGAAAATGGACTTGATTTCTTTTTTTAGAGTTTTGATTGTTAGTATATGGAGATGCTACTGATTTACATAGGTTGATTTTGTGTCCTGCAGCTTTACAGAATTTGTTCATTAGTTCTAATATATATATATTTTTTGCAGTACCGGGGCTTGAACCCAGGGGTGTTCTACCTCCACGCTACACCCCCGGCCCTATTTTTTTTTTTACTTTATTTTGAAAACCAGGTCTCACGAGGTTGCGGAGGGCCTCACTAAGTAGAGAGAGAGAGACAGGGAGAGAGAGAGAGAGAGAGAGAGAGAGAGCTGAGGCTGGCCGTGAACCCAGATCCTCCGGTCTCCACCTCCCAAAGTACTGGGGTTACAAGCGTACGCCACCAGGCCCGGCTAGTTCTAATATTTTTGATGGAGTCTTCAGGGTTTTCTATACATAGCATCATGTTATCTCAAACAAATTCCACTATTTCCCTTCTGGTTGGGATTTTTTTTATAATTTTTGTTTTCTTTTGCCTAATTGCTCTGATTAAGTCTTTCAGTACTAAGTAAAAGTGTTGAGAATGGGCATCCTTTTCCCTGATCTTAAAGAAAACTTTAAAATTTTCACCATTTAGGATCATGTTAGCTATAGGTTTGCCATATAAAGCCTCGTTGTGTTGAGATACAATCCTACTATATCTAACTTGTTGACAGTTTTTATAAGGAAAATGTGTTGAATTTTGTCAAATGTATTTTCTGCATCTATTGAAATAATTATATTTTAGTTCTTTCTTCAGTTAATCTGGTATAGTGCCTTTGCTGATGGGTGTATTATATTGAACCAACCTTGCATCTCAAGAACAAATCTCAGCTAGACATGTGATCAATACTTTCAATGTGCCATTAATTTAGATTTTCTGGTATTATGTTGAGGATTTTTATATTTATGTTCATCAGGGTTATTGGCCTGGATTCCTTACTGATATATTAATGTGTTCTTTTTTATTTATAAATCATCTTAATTACTTTATTTAGTTGATACTTTCCTTATCTTTTTTGAGTGCTTTTTTTTGTAGTGCTGGGGATTGAACCTGGAGCCATTCTACTTCTGAGCTACACCCCCAGTCTATTTTATTTTTATACTTTTATTGGTGCATTATTGTCTCACATCATAATGCAGTTCATAGTGATAGTGACATACAGGCACTCAGCACTTGGTGGGCTTCCCCCAGCTCCCTCCCCACTCCCCCTTCTTCTCCATACAGGATATTGAGATTGGCATTGGTATTCTCATATTTGTACATAATGTTAATGGGCGTGTGTCCTTGTTCTTTTGAGCGTGTTATGTCTCCTTGGGTTTTCATGCTTTTCCTCTTATACTGACATTTGTGCATAGAGTAGTCACCTTTTGCTGATTTTGTAGCCTAGTTCCACTATGGAAAGATCTTCCCATCTGGGGGCATGTGTGAGCACTTGCTGGGTAGGATGCTGTGGTTTCGACACCAGCAAGGGTTCCATCCATCCGTGTGGCACTGTTTTAGCTCTTGTCAGCTAAGGTAGGTTTTCGACTTAAATTCTAGGGATCCTCAGAGGCCACCTCTGTGGATATTGGTAACAGTGTTGATGGTTGTTGGGGTCTTGGTGGTAATGGCTGCTAACTTATTCCCAATCTGTTTTTCTCCCTCTCGAGAAGCTGTGGTTGAGGGGCTCCCTCTAGCCTGAGGATCTGGCTTATGGACACACTTGGAGTGACAGTGGCCCTGGTATCTGAATTGAGGGTACCAGTGTGGCAGTCAACTACTTGAAGTATAAAGCATAGGAATGCATGGAGAGACAGATTCTGGGATCCAGCATGACGATGGCACTGATGCACATGGCACCGATGCCCCCACTGCCACTCAATGCAAGGCACAGATGCTTGGAGCAGCTGGGGGAGCCGAGCATGAAAAAAGGTATGTGCAGAGTTGGTGTCTTCAAGGTTGGGAGGGTGGGGATCAGTTCTCTGTGGTGGCTGAGCTGGTGGTCAGGAGACAGGACCCTTGATTTCAAGATGATGATCTTATGTGAGGCAGACATGCTAATGAAGTACCCAGCAGGCAACAATGGGAGCACAGGAAAGTGGAGAGTCAGAGTGGCTGTGGTCCAGGCAGGGCAGGGTCCTCATGATGGCTTAGTTGGCAGCTGGAGCACAAGTACACAGGGAGGGCTGAGCTCCTGTCTGGAGTGTGAGCCGGCTTACCATGCTGATGGCTCTGGGGGGTGGGGTGTGAGAGGGACTAACACAGACACAGACCCTGCTCTGGGCTGTGGTCACTCATGGAGCAGCAAGGCTTCCTGGTTGGGCCACAGGTAGGGTTGGGAGGAGTGATGGTTTCATGGCCAAAGTGGCACAACAGTGGCCTTTTCTCACGTGGAAGGGGGTGTGTGGCTGTGTTTCCTTCTCTGGGCTTCCCTATGGGAATGGCTAGGGGTTATCTCAATGAAAGGAGATCCCACTGTCTTCTGAGAAGCAGGCCGCTGGAGATCACCCTGTTTTTTGTTTTTATTTGCTTTGTGTCTGATGCTTATAGGCTCTGCCTTTCATATTTGCTTCTAGTTGTGTCTGTTTTATTCTGTTCTCCAAATTTGTTGCTGCAGAATTTTTAATAGACCTTTAAGCCCTCTCTGTTGTATCCCCTACTCTGCCATCTTCCTGGTTATGTCAAAGGCTAGATCACACACACACACACACACACACACACACACACACACACACACACATTCACACATACATGCACACTCACAGATACATGCATATATGGTTCTTAAAAAGTTTTCTTCTCTTATTTCTCTTCCTGCTTTTAGGCATATACTATCTTTTACTATGTCTCCAAAGATTCTAAGTTTATACTTACTATCTTTGAGTCCTTAGTTGTCTCTAATTACAACAGGATCAATTTCTCCATCCCAGTCTTTGTCTTTAATGGTGTTTGTGTTTCAATGTGATGCCATGAAACCTGGTCTTTGGCTTATTTTCTAGAAGGAATGAAGAGTTGGAATTTAATAATGCAACCAAAAGGAGCTTTCTAATCTGTGGTATACATAGAGCTGTTTTCCCAAAACAACTTTGCCCTGGGTGGGAACTGCATAAGAACAAACACAGAGTGTGATACTATGACTATTTTATTTGAATGCATGTACGCAGAGAGCTGACTGTTACAAAGAGGTAAGAATTTCGAGTGGATGGTAGAGATGAGATAATATGTACAGCAGCTGTTGCAGAAAGAAACCATTAATTAGCTCTATCCTTTTTTTCTGCTCTATACCTAACTCTCCAGCACTGTACTTGAAGCCAGGAAGCATGTAAGATTTCAGCAAAGAGCATCATTACTGCTTCCATTGCTTTTATTGGGCTTCACCCTTCCCCTACCTGTTCCCATCTTGCTAATGTGAACCCCCTGAGCTCTGCCTCGATGCGCTTCCCTTTACCTCACTGTAGTGAGTCCCTTTCCCCTTATATTGAATACTGTCCTTCCAATGTCCATGTTTATCCCACTATCTTAACCTGGAAGTCTCAGAGTGATTTCAAAATATTCTTTATGCTTTAGAAACGATAAAGCTCCCACATGAAAAAAAAGAAAGAAAAATAAGTGCTAACAAACATATTGCTGAGTTGGCATAGTTTCCATGGGATTTATAGGCTTTTGTTTATGTGTGACATTAAGATATAAGCTGTTGAAACAAAGAATGACATAAAGGCTATACTGGGCAGTAGATTTCACTCTCAAAACAAATATAACTAAAGTCATAAATTATTTAAAATACTGCTGAGAAAACAGAAATGAAAATAGTTTCTTAAATCATATTTTTACATTTATTTTGAAGTAGAGAATAACTTATTAAAATAGGAAAGCCCATATTAAAGGAATAGCTGGACAATGTGCATTAATCCTAATATATAGTCAGACATTACTAAGTCATGTTCGCATAATTACTTTTTTTGGAAGTAATATTGGAAGCTTCTAAATTGTTTATAGATTTTCTTCTATTTTGACTTTGACACTGAACACATGCACACCTCGGATTACATTGATTAATAGGTACTGTTACCTGTTTGTCCAATGCTACATCAGCACTTTTCCTGGTAGCTACGGAGAAGTTACCAAGTGTACTTATCGCTTTCTGACTCTTTCCATAGGTTCTGATCTATCATTGTCACACATTTTACTCTTTATTTTCAATTTTTTCCTGTTTCCCTGTAAAGAAGTAAATGTAGAAGAAATAAATAAAAAGGAGAGAGTATAAGAACATTTGCTAGAGAACTACTGGAAATAATAATAATATTATTGAATAGCTTTAAACTCTTTTACCCAACATGCCAACCATTACAGAAAATTGCTAATTTAGGATGAAAACGATCAAGATGAGAATTTACTCTCCTCTCTCTTTCTCTCTATTTACTCCCCCACACACATTGTTGTAGGTAGATGTAGAATGTCCCCTGAAAAGCTCATTTATTGGTGTTCAGAGTTCATGTAACTGAGCCCTGAGGGTTGTTGTCTCATTACAATGGATTTATGTGGGTGGTAACTAGGGAAGTGGGGTATGGCTGGAGAAAGTGGTTCCCTGGGGGTGTGGCCTTGGGGATCATGCTTGTGTCTTTGAATCCCCTTGCTTGCTAGCTTTCTCTGGCTTTTGGCCTCCTTGGTGGGAGGAACGAACATTGTACGCTCTCTCTCTGCTTCCCAGCACCATGATCTGAGATCCAGACCCTATCCACATATGGACTGAACCCAGTTTCTCCAAAAACACTGAGCAAATAAATCTTCCTTCTTCTAAGTAAGTTGTATGGTCAGTTGCTTTATATTATATCAGTGAGAATGTTGGCCGAGACACACATACACACACACAAACACACACACACATACATATGCACACTCAAACCTTGGGAAATTATCTTTTACTTTACACAAATTATCCAAGTACATTGCACTACTATTCCAGTTTGGCCAGGTATATATACATAGTCAGAAATTTCATATCAATAAGATTGATGAGGAGGCAGAAGAAAAGCCTTGAGTTTAGGACAGGAATGCCAATGCTGATTGAATTGTACTCCACAATCGCGATCTACTCTGCATGTTTGCATTCCTTTTTTAATATACTTTTATTGGTGCATTGTGACCATACATCATCCTGAGGGTTAGTGTGATACTGTGTGCTAAGAGGATCATTCTGATTCCTTGTTGAGTGCAGGTATATGTGGTATAAGCAGAAACAGGAAACAACTGCTCTAACGCAGGTGAGATGTGACAGGTGTTTGGACTGGGGTAGAAATGAAGAGTATTCTGAGAAGTCGTTGTCGGGTTCTGGATATGTTGGAAACAGACCTGAGAAGAGCTGATAATGTATGTGGCACAGGACAGGAAGATGGAGATGAGGATTTTGACATTCAAAACTGGAGGGAGTGTACACACATTTGCTGAGATGTGAAAGACTATGAAAGGAGATGGCCTGAGGCTGAAGAAATGAGGAATTCAGTTTTAGATAGCTGATGATATTTAACTTTTACACACTCAAAAGGAGGTGTCAAGCTAAGTAGTTAGATTTGATATTTGAGCCGAAGAGAAAGTGTGGATTCTACATAGAAATATGAGAGTCAAGTCAGGCATGGTGACACATGCCTATCATCCCCGTACTTGGAAGATTGAGACAGGAGGATCACAGGTTTGAAGAGAGCCTTGGCAATTTATTGAGACCCCAGCAACTTAGTGAAACATTGTTTTAAAGTAAAAAATGAAATAAGTCTGGGGGTATAACTTGGAGATGTAATGCCACGGGGTTCAACCCTATGAATCCCTCCAATAAATAAATAAATATGAGAGTCAAGAACACATAAATTGCCTTTGAAGACATGAAACTAGATATTACCAAGGGAGAGAAGTGGGGAGAGCCATAAGTGATGAGAACCAAATTCAGAGGCACTTAAATGATTAGATATTTTCTGTTAGAAAGAGGGAGTAAAGCCAGGGGTGATGGTACACACCTGTAACCCCAGTATTTGGGAGGCCGAGACAGAAGGATTGCAGGTTTGAGAAGAGTCCCAGCAGGTAATGAGATTCTCATCAATCTAGTGAAACCCTGTTTCAAAAATAAAAGTAATATAGTGCTGGGGTTTAGCTTGTACGTAGAATGCCCCCGTGTTCAATCCCCAGTACCAGAAAGGGAAAAAAAGCCAGTGAAGGAAATAGGGAAGTAGAAAGACAGGGAGTAAGATGGACCAGTTATACCACTCCTGGGTATCTTTCCAAAGGAATTGCAATCAGAATATTATAGGGATACAGGCATATTCATGTTTATAGTGGCACAGTTTACAAAATCATGAAACCAGACTAGGTGTCCACCAACAGATGAATGGGTTACAAAACAATGGTATATACACATGATGTAACTCTACTTTTCTTTACAGCCATAAAGAAGAAAAAATTATATCATTTGCAAGAAAATGAATGAGTATGGAGAATATTATGCAAAGTGGTATTAGCCAGTCTAAGAAAGTGAAGAAGGGTCATATGTTTTATATGTGGAAGCTAGAGAGAAATTGGGAAATAAAAGAGACTTCAGATAAATGAGGAGAGATACCAGTAGAATAGTAGAAGTGGATTTGGAAGGGAGGTTGGGAAAGGAAAGGGGAGATTTGCTGAAGGAAATAGTTGAAACAATCCTATGTACATTCATGAAGCTAGAAGCTATCAATACCAATTTCAATATTATGAATGATGATGAGGAGGGAGTGGGGTAGGATCTGGAGGGACACACACTAGATGCCGTGTGTATATATGTTTCTATCACTCTGAACCTCAATATGATGTATTGTTACAGTGCACCAATAAAAGTACTTTAAAACAAGCTGGATGTAGAGGCACACACCTATAATCTCAGTTCTCAGGAGGCTGAGACAGGAAGATTGCAGGTTCGTGGCCAGTCCCAGCTACTTAGTGTGGCCCTCCACAACTCAGTGAGCCCTTAGGGCTGAGGGTGAATTCAGAGGTAGAATATCCCTGATGTCCCTGTGTTCAATCCCCAGTAACACACATACACACACACACA
>PVJS01025487.1:0-27810 GCA_004027185.1 Glis glis
ACCAAGAGAGCTGAGGCTGGCCGTGAACCTGGATCCTCCGGTCTCCGCCTCCCAAAGTACTGGGATTACAAGCGTGCGCCACCACGCCCGGCCCCTATTTTTTATTCTTTATTTTGAAACAGAGTCTCACTAAGTTGTGGAGGGCCTAAGTAGCTGAGGCTGGCCACGAACCCGAATCCTCTGGTCTCAGCCTCCCAAGTACTGGGATTACAAGTGTACACTACCACACCCGGCTGGCATTCTACTTCTGAGCTACACCACCAGCCCTTTTTATCTTTTGGGTTTTTTTTCTTTGTTTGTTTGAAACAGGGTCTTTCTAAGTTGCTGAAAGTTTCGCTATGTTGCTGAGACTGTCTTTTAACCTGTGATCCTCTTGTCTCAAACTCCCAAGTACTGGGATTACAAGCATGCACCACCATACCAGTCTTAATTATAACAATTATTAGTCTCAGTGGTGCGAGTTTTCAATTTCCATCTCTCAGTTTCCCTTAAAATCACAATGGAAAATAAATTGGCCTTTGTGGATAACCCATTCTTTGGCAATATAGTATGTGGTTTTCTTTGTTTCTGTGGGTACACTTGAGAAAATTTGCCTGTAAGCTGGGTGTGGTGACTTGGGAGGCTGAGACTGGAGGATCGCAGGTTCGCAGCCAGCCTCAGCTACTTAGTGAGGCCCTCCACAACTTAATGACACCCTGTACCCAGTACAAAGAAAGAAAGAAGGAAGGAAGGAAAGAAGGAAGAAAGGAGGGAGGGAGGGAGGGAAAGAGAGAGAGAGGGAAGGAAGGAAGGAAGGAAGGAAGGAAGGAAGGAAGGGAAAGAAAGAAAGAAAGAAAGAAAGAAAGAAAAGAAAAGAAAAGAAAAGAAAAGAAAAGAAAAGAAAAAAAAAAGAAAGAAAGAAAGAAAGAAAGAAAGAAAGAAGGAAGGAAGGAAGGAAAGAAGGAAAGAAAGAAGGAAGGAAAGAAGGAAGGAAGGAAGGAAAGCAAGAAAGAAAGCAAGAAAGAAAGCAAGAAAGCAAGCAAGAAAGCAAGCAAGCAAGCAAGCAAGCAAGCAAGCAAGAAAGAAAGAAAGAAAGAAAGAAGAAAGAAAGGAAAGAATAAAATAGACCTGGGGATGTAGCTCAGAGGTAGAATGCCCCTGGGTTCCATCTCCAGTGCCACAAAAAAAGGAAAGAAATTTTGCCTGTATTTATATATCCTTCAAGTCCTTTATTCTTAAATCTTCTGACAGTAATTGCCTATTTTATTATATTGTATACAAGTCCTTTTATGTTTTAGAATTGAATCCTAACTTGCTAGGTACCTTCTTTGTGGCAGGACCAACGTCACACTCTATGTATTCCCCAGAACTTAACATCCAGGTTCATTAAATGAGAGCGTTCTCAACCTCAAGTCCACATTAGAACTCCTTAGAGACCTCTAAAAATTCCCCAAAGCTAGAGCAGTTGAAAGTAGATTCTGGGCATCGGATTTTCAAACTCCCCCGGTGATTCCAGTGTATAGCCAGGTTTGAAAACCTTTATCTTAGTGGAATTTCTTTGCTTTTCAGAGTGTAATATATAAGTATATTTTTCTGAAATATTAAAAAAATTATTTAGGCTGGTTCCCCCAGTAATAGATCTCGACTATTGCAGAACATTTTGCTGAATATTTTATTGACTATATACTTTGTTTCATTCCGATTTCTCTGATAGCCATATATTTCCTGTGGGGATATAGCACCATTTCAGACTACATAGCACAACATAAGTGTTCTATTCCGATTTCCTATGATTAAACTCTAAGCTAGCAGAGAGATTTTTTTTTTTTGGTACTGGGATTGAACCCAGGGGCATTCTATGTCCGAGCTACACCCCCGGCCTTATTTTTTATATTTTATTTTGAAACAGGGTCTCACAAAGTTGCAGAGGGCCTCACTAAGTAGCTGAGGCTGGCTGCGAACCCAGATCCTCCTGTCTCAGCCTCCCAAGTACTGGGATTACAAGCATGTGCCACCATGCCTGGCTGAGAGATTCTTTACTGTATCGTGAGATATCCAAAAGTTGAGCATGGCCTAAGATACAAGAGTGGATTTAGGGTGATGATGATATCAGAAACTGCTACTGGAATTTTTATCTCCCTCTTGTCAGATTTTCCTTAACTTCATATATAAGGTATTGAAGGGGAAGCTTTTGTCTTCCAGCAGTCGGCTCCACCCATAGCAGAAGTTTAAGGTAGAAAGAACTTGATAGCTCTGTGTTGGACAGTTTTGCATTGCTGAGACCAAAAATACCTAACAACAACAACTTAGAGGAGGAAATATTTATTTTGGCTCATGGTTTCAGAGGATTCAATCCATGGTCAGCCAGTTCCACTTCTCTGGGCCTGGTGGAAGGGCATAGTGGAGGAAAGCTGCTCAGCTCATCACAGCCTAGAGCAGGGGTGGGGGACGGAGGGACAGAGGAAGGTCCTGGAAGAAGAGCACACTCCCACTGACCTACTTCTCCAACTAGGTCCCCCCAGTAGTCCATTCACTGTCAGTGGATTAGTCCACTGGTGAGGCCAGAGCTTCCTGATCCAGCCCTCGCCTAGAGGCCTGCCTCTGGGCCTCGCTGCCCGGGACGCGTCTCACCATGAGACATCCAGCCATAGTCAGCTCAGACAGGGAATGCCCCAGTAAAACACAGGCACCATCATGGTATGTATCATCATGTACATAGGCCAGGCAGCTCAATAAGTGCTATTTATTTTATATGACGTGAGAGAATCTTCAAATATACTATTTCAATAAGATTCAGAAATTAAATGGTCATTTGCATGAATCTGAATATTTTCTTATAGGTTATCTAAATTTCAGGTCATCACCCTGCAAAGTTATTTTCCTAGTACGTGTAGTTTAAAGTTAGCACTAGCTTAAAAGATGTCTTCTGATTTTGTTTGTATGTTTTTATTTGGTACAGGGGGCCTTGGGGCTATATCCAACAGCCCTTTTTAATTTTTTTATTTTGAAACAGGGTCTCACTAAATTACTGTTTCACTAAGTTGTTGAGGCTGGCCTAGAACCTGTGATTCTCCTGTCTTATCCTCCCAAGTACTGGGATGATGATGATGATGATGATGATGATTTTGTGGTGATAGAGATTGTACCCAGGGACATTCTACCTCCGAGCTACACCTCCAGCCCTATTTTATCTTTTATTTGGAAACAGGGTCTCGCTAAGTTGCTAAGGCTAGCTTCAAACCTGCAATCGTCCTGTCTCAGCTTCCCAAGTACTAGGATTACAGCCCTGTGCCACCATGCCCCACTCAAGTACTGGGATTATAAATCACCACACCCGGTTCAATATCCTCCTGTTTTAGGATAGTGAAAATCTAGATTCCTGAAAAGAATAGATTGTTTTCCACCTGGATGTCTTCCAGTCCTTAGAATGGTTTGGAAGCATTTGGTAAGAATATTGTGGACGAAAAATCATTGTGGCGTAGTTTGGCTTGTCCCAGTCATGTAAATTATAGGAAAACTTTCTTGAAAAAGACAAACAGAAACTAAGAACAGAAGTGCTGCCCCCAACCTCCATCCTGGTTACTTGAAGCTATTAAAAAAAGGAATGGAGCCGGGCATGGTGGCACTTGCCTCTAATCCCAGTACTTGGGAGACTGAGACAGGAGGATTGCAGGTTCCAGGCCAGGATCACCAACTTAGGTCCTCCGCAACTTAGTGAGACCCTGTTTCAAAATAAAAAGAATGAAATAGGGCTGGCGGTGTAGCTTGGAGGTAGAATGCTTCTAGGTTCAATTCCCAGCAAAGACAAAAGGGAGACAGAGAGGGAGAGGGAGGGAGGGAGGGAGGGAGGGAGGGAGGGAGGGAGGGAAGAAAAAAGGGAGGGAGGGAGGGAAGGGTAAGCAAATGAATGAAGGGCATATTCTCAGGACCTAGAATTGCACATTTTTGTGTGTGTCACTGGGGATCAAAGTCAGGGGCATTCTACCTCTGAGCTCCACCCCCAGCCCTAATTTTTTATTCTTTATTTAGAAACAGGGTCTCACTAAGTTGTGGAGGCCTCACTAAGTAGCTGAGGCTGGCCGTGAACCCAGATCCTCTTGTCTCAGCCTCCCAAGTACTGGGATTACAAGCGTGCACCACCACGCCTGGCTAGAATTCCACATTTTTATTTCCCTAGGTTTTATATACCTGATATCATTAGTAAGATTCCTCTGACTCCGTGATTTGATTGAAAAATATTTTTCTTGATAATTTAGCATCCCACATTGCTTTGGCTCTACTCCTCTAAGCCTTTTTTCCCTTCCTTTTTCAAAGTGATTTTTTAAAAAATCCTAGTGCCAAGCTCAAAATAAACTAATAAGAAGGTGTCAGGTTCCTCCATAATTGCCTTGGCTTTATTGCTTCTCTGGGAGGCCTTCATTCTCTTGAAGGAGCTGCTGTAGCTGGTCACTGATCATCTGCATGGAACTAGTTACCACCAGAATTCAAGTAACTCTTCATTGAATATGGTTGTGTTTACAGTCCAGTTATGGTATCACAGTCGCCACCCATCTAGAGCAAGGTGAACTGAGATGTCAGAGGAAGAAATGCTAAATGTTGGGTTGTGATCTAAACGAAGCACCCCGTACTTGTTCCTCGTGGAGCAGCTGCACACGCTCAGTCTTTCATTCTCTCCCTCTTGCCTCATCCAAAGGCTACCGTGAACTCGGTATCTTATAATTAGTAGCTTCCAGAAGAGTAGGTAATACTTGAGCTAAAAAAAATATGCTCTCCCTGATATGCAGAAGCTAGGGAGAATAGGGGATAGGAGGGAGTTCAGACAGAGTTGGAGAAAACCTTAGATGAGTAAAGAAGGCAAACGCTGGGCGTGGTTGCGCACACTTGTAATCCCAGTACTTGGGAGGCTGAGACCGGAGGATCCAGGTTCTTGGCCAGCCTCAACTACTTAGTGAGGCCCTCCACAACTTAGTGAGACCCTGTTTCAAAATAAAAGAATAAAAAATAGGGCTGGGGGTGTAGCTCGGAGGTGGAATGCCACTGGGTTCAATCCCCAGTACTGCAAAAAAGAAAAAAAAAAAGAAGGCAACCTAACTGAGGGAGCTGGGAGGGGGAAGAGGGAAACACCCTAATGCACAGGATGTCCATACACAGACTTATCAAAGTCAGCTACTATGCTGAGCACGAGAAGGAGGGAGGGGGCGGGAACGGGGGTGGGAGTCAGGGGAGGGCTAATTGACCGATGGGTGCATGTATACTTCTACCACCGTGGAAACCATCTAGATGTATTAATACAATGCACCAATAAAGCTACTTTTCTCTTAAAACATTTAAGATTTGGGAGATTCTTCTTAGATTGTTGGGAATAACTTGAATTCTTTTGCTGAAGTAGAAGATGCCCAAACTGATCTATCTGTCCTCTAAAATCTGTACAATTGGCCGGGCGTGGTGGCGCACACTTGTAATCCCAGTACTTGGGAGGCGGAGACCAGAGGATCCAGGTTCGCGGCCAGCCTCAGCTACTTAGTGAGGCCCTCCGCAACTTAGTGAGACCTGTTTCAAAATAAAGGATAAAAAATAGGGCAGGGGATGGAGCTCGGAGGTAGAACGCCCCTGGGTTCAATTTGGTACCACAAAAAAAAATCTGTACAATTGGAAAAAATAACTTTATTTATTTATTTATTTATTTATTTATTTATTTATTTTGCAGTGCTGGGGATTGAACCCAGGGGATTACACATGGTAGACAAGTTCTCTACCACTGAGGTATACTTTCAGCCCAAGAGAAAAGGAGTCTGAGACCTGATGTTCTTGGTGTCAGTTATATTTTATGGAAATATCTTCCTAAGTGTTTGCGATCTTGTATGTAAAGCCACAGTGGGTAATTACAATGCTATTATGATTCTTTTGGTAACAATGCACTCTCACTAGGGGAATCAGGGCTGGGTCTGCACAGTTGAACACTGTGTTTCAAATAGCCTGGTATTTGTTGTTCGGCAAGCGAGACATCCAGCTGATAGGCCCAACATCTTCATCCCACCCTCCTCTTGACTTTTTTGATAAAATAGCTACTTAATCATTTCCTGTATTGCCATACAACTTTTCAGGTCTCAGTTTGCCGTGAGGATGGGAACTTAGCTGAAGTTACCAGATCCCAATTTGCCTTGGTATCAGTTCCAATTATTACGCCAGTTCATGTTCATTTTACCGGCAAAAGTGTGCCAATGTGAATGATAGTCACCCTACTTATCACCTAACATTATAGATAGGGAAACCTAAAGACAGAACTTCTACTGTAAGAGGAATGATACCAACATCTGTGTTCCTAAGATATTAGAATCAACCTGTATATCCTGTTGTTTTCAACATATGTATAGTGTCACTTGAATCAAAAAAGGCTATTAAACCATATTACTTGAGAGATAGGAGGATCACAGGTTTGAGGACAGCCTCAGCAACATAGCAAGACTCTGTTTCAAAACAAAAACAAAAAGAGTTGAGGGGTATAGCTTGAAGGTAGAATGCCCTTGGGTTCAGTCCCTGCTAAAACACACACACACATATACACACACATATGAGCTGTTAGGACATCTTCTTCCTCATTTTCTGTTTGCTGACAAAGGAAGGCTCTCCAGAATTAGCATTGTGATTTCTGTCACTAAAATTTTTGCAGGAGCTCTGAAAGAGAGCCATGAGCAAACTCAAGCAGGTTCCATGAGACTCGACTCTTCTGGGGAATACGGCCGGGGAGGTGATGCATGAGCAGGTGGTCTTCTACACATGCTATTCCTGGGAAAGAACCCTATTCAGAAATACCATGTCTCAAGTGGTGCCCAGCGGTGCCCTGGAGAGGAACATTCCAGTAATTCCTTTCCAGGCATATTTCCTAGGGACTCTGGGAGTCATGCAATGTGTAGGTTCAGGACTTTGGGGGCCCATCTCAACATGAAGGTCTTTGTTTCCTCAAGGTGGCCCATCGACTTGGTCTCTTTGCACCCACATGACTCATGCTGAGAGCTCGGGGAGTTTATAAAATTTTGATGTAGAAATTAGGTTGTTGCTTATCCTGTAGCTTCTTGCTCATAGTATTGACAGTAGCCCGGGCTCGCTGGAGGCAGATAGCATCTCCGCGATCGCTGTGCTGTTTCAGCTTTCTGCTGCTGACAACATCAGAAGTGTTTTAACAGGGTTTTAATGGGCAGCCTCTGCAGCCCTTGGAGGTTTGCGAGTAGCTGCCGTGAGAACCCTCTCGCTGCCCTGGGCTGACATGCCCTCTTTTCTCATCCAGCTGCTGCTTGTTTAGATGGCCGCCTTCCTGGTGACAAGCACTTCTTATTTGGGCTGAGCAGTTCTAGGACTCGAATTCCAGAGATGAGATTGTGTAATATGAAAAAGGAAAGGTCTTCTAAGGACGTTTTCTTCCCATCCCGTCGGGGGCAGAAAAAACAAGGCGGGTTCTGGGGAGGGGAGGCGTAGGGCAAGACAGAGGGTCTAAGTAGGAATAAGTCTGCCATTCCCAGACCTTTCAGAGAAAAATCCTGATGGGTCATTAAAACTAAAGTTGCCCTATTGGAAGGAGTCGCCGGAATCTGCTTGTAGAATGTCATGCCCCGGCACTCCAGCTCGCCCACATTTTAGGCTTTTAGTTAATGGCTGGTAGGCACACAAAAGAGGAAAGCTATCTTTCCTCATGAGGTTCCTTTTTTTTTTTTTTTTTTTACTATTTCATGATACTGTGGAATTTTCTCTGATTTTATAGAATTCATTTTAAGAGTTAAAGCACGGTGAATTAATACTGCCTCAGTGAATTAATACTGCCTCGGTGAATTAATACTGCCTTGTCTTCTTTGATCACATTATCTAATCTTTAGGTTCAATGAAGTAACTGAACTTTTCTAACCAATAACTTGAAACTTATCTTAGGATGAAAGGGGATGGATATCTACTCTTCCTAGAATTCTCTCTTTTTTTTTCTTCTCCCTATCCGCCCTTTTTGTTGTTGTTTTTGTTGTTGGGCTGGGGCTTGACTACATCCCAGCCCAGTTTTATTTATTTTTTATTTGGAATTGGAAACATTGTCTCATTAAGTTGCTGAGGCTGACCTTGGCCCTGCTATCCTCCTGTCTCAGCCTCCCAAGTGCTGGGATTACAGGCGCGTGCCACCACATCCGCTGCCTGGCTCTTTTTAAAGGAGATCTAAGAATACTCCCCTCTCATGTCAGAGAGATTTGCTTCACTTCAAGCTCTACCTACTTAGAATTGGTTTTTATCATTATCACTCTCAGCAGTGTTTTCAGGCCCCTGAGAAAAATCTCCTATCAAACACTTAAGGCCATTTCACAGCCTCCTCTTTCCCAACCACATTGATAGCACTGGGTTATCATCTGTCCTTCAGAGATTTAAGATTCTTAACTTCTTGTCACCAGCAGAGGCATGACTTTAGCTATTAAGAGATAAATCTGATTATCAAGGTTGGAAGGGAAAAAAAAGCCAGTACCCTTATGGACCATGCTGATTCTTGGGCAGGCCCCAGCCTCCTCGCCCTTGGCTTTCTTAGAGCTGGGCGCCCTTCCTGAAGCTTCTGTTGCTAGGCTGTGGTTGGGACTGTTACCCTACCTGTGATCACAAAAAAAGGTGTTTCTAGATTGCTCGTGTGTTGGGGTCCTCTGCAAAGCTCTGTATAAAGAGAACTGCAGAGCCAGGTGTGTCGGTGCACGCCCATAATTCCAGGGACTCCAGAGGCTGAGGCAGGAGGATTGCAAGTTTGAGGCCAACCTTAGCAACTCAGTGAGACCCTGTCTCAAAATAAAAAGGGCTGGGGGTGCAGCTCAGTGTTAGAGCACCCATGGGTTCAATCCCCAGAAAAGGAGGGAGGGAGGGAAGGAGAGAGAGAGTGGGAGGAAAGGAAGGAGGGAGTAGGAGGTTACGTAATATAAAGGGAAATTTCCCTACAAGCATATGAGCTATGGGAGAGTATAATGGAAACGAGTATGAACCCTGTAGTTACAGAGAAAACTGAATACAGCACTAACTAGTAAGTAGATCGACCTCCCTCTGTCGGTTTCCTCATTGTGGTGAAAATTACAGTATCCCTCATAAACTTGTTGGGGAGTAAGAAATGCACGCCGGCGCAGTGCCTGGCGCATGGTCAGTGCTTGCTAGCAGAGGCCGGTATCACTATCACTGAGTGCCCTCCCTGGCTGGGCAGGACGTTGAGCGCCAGTAATCCCAGCAACTAGGGAGCTGAGGCAGGAGGACTGCAAGTGTGAGGCCAGTCTGGGCAACTTGGTGAAACTCTGTTGCAAAATAAAAAATTAAAAGGAATGCCGGTGTGGTGGCGCACGCTTGTAACCCCAGTACTTTGGGAGGCGGAGACCGGAGGATCCGGGTTCGCGGCCAGCCTCAGCTCTCTCGCTCTCTCTCTCTCCTTAGTGAGGCCCTTCGCAACTTCGTGAGACCCGGTTTCAAAATAAAGTATAAAAAATAGGGCCGGGGGCGTAGCGCGGAGGTAGAACGCCCCTGGGTTCAACCCCCGGTACCGCAAAAAAAAAAAAAAAAGGACTGGGGATGTAGCTCAGTGGTAAATGTACCTGTGTTCAATCCCCCATACCACCACAAAAAAAGAGTACGCATGCGTGGTGCTCTTTGAGTATGTGTATATATGTGTATATTTATATTTTTAATATATGAAATATAAGTATGTAAATATATATAAATAAAATGTAAACAGAATGTAATATATAAATATATACATAAACTATAATATACATAAGTATATGTATTTAGTTATGTATTTGTAAACATATCTATTTCCTCCATGTGTTTGAAGTGCTTAGTTTAGGGAGCTGGTCAACTATCTACTGACATAGATACAAGTATGGAGGACATAGAGTGGCAAAATAAAATGAGTTAATGAAGACATGAATAAATAGTGGAGCACTATAAAGAAAATAAGATACAAAGGTAAAAAATAAGGAGTTAGCATAAACCTCTGGATGAGCAAGTATCCGTAGGGTTGTCAAACCACAAATTTCAACTTTGGGAACCTGTGCTGTCATTTATAGTCTAAATTCCAGAAACCTAAGTTTCGTCAACTGGTATGGTCTTGGGAGGTTCCTTCCTTTCTCTGTACAATGAGACCCTTGGAGTGGATGGTCTCCCGGGTTTCTTCTGGTCTAAAATTCTGTTTAATAAGGGCGTAGCATTCCTCTTTCCTCAATTGCTAGGCAGTATTTTGGCTGAGGTACAGATGTTTGTTTTGATCTCCCCTGGTACCTTCCTGTGAAATTTCAGATTCCTGCCCCACGTCTCCGTAGCCTAGCAGTAAGTTAACATGGTTAATTTGTTCTGTTTTATTGCTTAGTCATATTGGTGATTGCTATCACATGGTAAGTAGGAGTGTGTGTGTGTGTGTGTGTGTGTGTGTGTGTGTGTGTGTAGGGATTTTTAAACTTTTGTTCAGTCACCAATCAGTAGTCTGGGACAGGGCGGGCCAGGACCTCTGTGGGACTCCGTTGATTCCTCTGCCGTTGGGCTTCTCATTTTGCTTTCAAGTTTCCTTTTGCCTCAGTGAGCTGCCTTGAACAGGTTTCTTCGGCTTTCATGATTTTTCCCTTTCCAAAAGACGGGGATGGTGCACTGTAGGAGCCGGCCTCTCAGTTTCTCCAGTGGTAGGAACCCACTAAACTGGCTTATCTCCTTTCCCATTCGAATTGTTCCCAAATTCACTAGATTAGGATACACTTGACAGGAAGGATGTCTTGAGTTCTTAGACAGCCACGTAACTAAACACTCTGTGTGTTCATGGCACCTGACTTCCTCCACTGGGGTTCCTTGCGGTGTAGTACATTTTGCCTGCAGACGTCAGTCGGGCAGTTGGCTAGAACTCCACTGCAGTGTGATCATGCCTGAGGGAGGTCTCTGAGTGTTGTTATACGCTTGGATTTGATAGGAGATGGGAGAGGGTGAAGCGGTCATCCTTCGGTTCCTTTCAACCATCTCCAATGAGAGTCGAAGAGCATCTCTCTTACATCAATTTGATAGTCCACCTTTCTTCCTCTGCTTGATTATAGAAAGCAACTTTTATTTTTATCCTGTATCTTTATTATTTACAAATGAATTTGTAAAAGAAAATTTTGAGCTCCTATTACACACATCTCTGTGCTAGTTACCACAGGTGATGTAAAGATGCATAAAGCAGAGTTCTTGTTAGCAGGAAGATAGATTAAGAATATGTGTGACCAAGCCAGGAGTACTTGGGAGGCTGAAACAGGAGGACCACAGGTTCAAAGCCAGCTCCAGCAACTTAGCAAGAACTTGGTTCTAAATAAATAAATAAAGTGGTGGGGATATTCAGAGGAAAGGGACACGGTTTTCTCTTGAAGTTCAAGCAAGGATTCATGGGAGAAGTACCATTTGAGCTGAGTTTTTTTTATATGGAAATGGGAAAGGGAAGTCATTTGAGGCAGGGAGAACAGTGTGCAGAAAACAGGTATACATACAGCCAAAAGAAGGGGGTTTGGTTTGCCTGTAGGGAAGGGCTTGGCAAAAACATGCGAAGAAGATGAGATTGTTTGTTTGTTTGTTTGTTTGTTTGTTTGTTTTTGTGGTACTGGGGATTGAACCCAAAGATATTCACCTTCAAGTTACACCCCTAGCCTGATTTTATTTCTTACTCAGAAACAGGGTCTCACTAGGTTGATGAGAGTCTCACTACTTGTTGAGGCTGTCCTCGAACCTGCGATCCTCCTGTCTCAGCCTCCCCAGTACTGGATTACAGTTGTGCGCCACCACACCCGGCAGGAGATGAGATTTGGAAAGCAAGTTCCACTGGAGAGCGTAGTAGAGCGTTGAAGGCTGAAGGATTTCATGTGTGTCTCTAATCATTTGGTCATTTGGGATTTGAATCTTGCGTCTACCACTTCTTACCTCTATGACCTTGGGCACATGCCTAATCACCTCTGTGCTTTAGTTTCAAAAGCTAACAGGTAAAATGAATTCTAAAAACATTTAACATGGTAGGTCTGAAGTGTTACCACGTCGAGAATTAATCAATATAAAAGTTACTGATGGAATATTTTGCTTTTATTCATCCTCAGTCTTCCAACTCTGCTGTATATTTTATTCTTACAGCACATTTCAAACTCTTGGTAGTCACATGTTGCTAGTGATGACCATATTGAGTGGCGCAGCCTACTGTCTGTTCTCCCACCTTTGGTTTTGTGAGCACAAAGAAACTTTAGGATTGAACCTGAAAGTCATTCCATGCTGATATCTGTACAGATGTTTTTGAGATGCCAGAAGTTAATCCAAATAAAATTTGGTCTCAGTCAGCCGCAGGAGATTTGTCAGCAAATATATAGAAAGAAATCCATCTCCAGGAGCAAATCTATTGTTGTGAACATATCAATTTTGCCCTGGCATTTCTGGGGTGTGGGGGGAATAAGACGCATCTCTCCCTTTTTCTTTCCTGAGCATGTCTGCCCTTATATTTGGGTCTCACAACCTTGGAAAAACACAGATTATGTGCTGAATGTAATCGTTACCTTTTTTTTCACTTAGTAAATGGCCTTCTGAATTCCCAGTGCTGATCTAATTCCAATTGCTTCTGGAGTTTACCTTTTACACTTGTGTTGGTTTTAGCTGGTGGCTACTATGTCAAAGGTCGTGAACTTGCACACTTCCTCCCCAAAGATTCACAGTATCAGTGTCCAGTTTGTCAGGTTCGCTCTAGATTCGCTTAGTTAATTTTGCTGCCATTGGTAAACCCAGAAAATCGCAAGGCCTTTTTTCTTCTTTCAAATGAATGGCAAATAAGGGACAACCAAGGAGAAGGGAAAGGAATTCATCAGTTTCCTCGGCATCTTAATTATCTTAGTTTTAAATTCTTTGGTAAGTGTGTCTTTATGGATGTAGTTTTACCAGCTTAAAGCATCTAATTGAAAACAGATCCTTAAATCTCTTTGGATCAAGACGCAGTAGTAAGCCCAAAGCATCTTATCCCTACAATCCCCAAACACTTAGGTGTACTTGTATTTGATGTATATGTAATCAGTTTTCTCTCCCAGCTTCTTTTTTTTACCTAAAAGCTTAGCTTGATCTAGAGCAGTGATGAAGGGATATTCATTCTATTTTTAAATGGGTACAACCAAGGTAGAGAGGGTGGGGCTTAATTGTTAGGATTATTCAGGGAATCTGTCTTCTTTACATATGGAGATAACTCACATTATCTTCAGCTATAGAATATATGATGGTACTTGTGTAAACTAAGGTTTGCTTTTTCTCCATCACATGCTAATTTTTATTTGATATTCTGTGTTCAGAAATACAGCATTATTCCTACAATGCCTGCTGACCTTGATGGTGTATTTCATATATATTTTCATTTTCTTATTATGTCCGAAATCTTCTATGGAGAATTCATGACTACTTTTCAGGTAACTCCAGCTTGTCAAGAAAAATAAAAAAGTGGCACTCTTTGAAGAATTTAAATTATGTTAACACTTTGTCTTTTTTTGCATAGTTGGAGAAGAAAATGTTCAGATAACTTTTGTAAATGTTTTAACCCATTGCACAGAGATCTTTCTCAAGCTTGCTTATTTTTAAAAACAGAATATATTGAATATCTAGTTCGATCTAGGACAGGCCCTACCCCAAAATAGGCATGCAGTCTTCATTTGTTGAATTGTATTGAATGGCTCATGAATATCCAGTATCGTACTAAGTCTTAGATCTTAAAGGTTGTGGGTTTTATTTTTTGTTTTTTCTTAATGTCATATTCTTTGCTCAAATGCAAAATAACTCCTGTATATTTCCTGTCATTTATTTATTTTTTTTGTATGTTTTTGCCACCACCTCTTTGTTTCAGATGCACATGGTTTACTGAGATATATCACTTAATCCTCACAGCATCCCTATGAGATTACTGTTATTGTATCTCATTTACATCTGAGGGAACTGAGGCTTAGAGAGATTTTGTTCTTAGTGCTCTCTGGGCCCCTGCCTATATCTGATAATATCCCTTTCCTTTTTAATTTGTTGCTTCTAATACTGAGGACAAGAAATCCAGGGAACTAGATAACACAATAAAACTCGCTCTGCTGGGACCCTCAGACAGAGGATGACAGAGCCAGGGAGAGGAGACCACGTCAAAGGTGTAGAGATGTGTGATCTGGGTGCGGATGCCCCTTCATGGAGGTATGGTCACTCCACGGTTAAGCTAATGTTGCACTGTTAGTCGGGATGGGGTGCTTTGGGCTAGATCTTTTTCTTGTCTAGAAATGGAGGGATTACCTGAATGAGTCCTGGCATTAGTGGGTTGTAGACTGTTCTAAGGAGCTAGTGAAATTATGAATCCTCTCCAGAAAAAAGTGTAGAGATTCCCCTTCATGCACAGTGTCACCTGTGCTCTTGGGAATTCAGGGCCCCTCTGAAGTCCATGTCTGGGCCCAGATTAAGAGAATACATTTGAACCTAGCATGGTGCCTTCCACCTGTAATCCCAGTACTTGGGAGATGGAGACAGGAGGATCTCAGGTTCCAGGCCAGCCTCATCAATTTAGCAAGACCCTCAGCAACTTATCAAGACCCTATTTCAAAATAAGAAAGGGTTGGGGTATATCTTGGAGGTAGAATGCCCTTGAGTTCAATCCCCAGTACCAAATAATAACAACAACAATAATAATAATAATACCTTTAACTTATAGGAGTGGATGTTAATCACTAATGCTGTTGTTACCTAAACATGTCCAGAAACCAAAACAACCAGAAACCAAAATTAAGGCCAGAGGAACCCTAAGAACTGTGGGAGGTTAGAAACAGAAGGCTCTGGCTCAGGGAGGAATCCATAGACGGTGGGGCCGCTGCTGGACTGAGACCTGGTGTGCCTTACAGTCACGTGGCAGAGTGAAGGCAGGAAGCCAAGAGCCGAGAACTCGGGCACAGGGTCTGCGGAGTTATACCAGTCCGTCAGGTTGGAGCACAATGCCCACAACTCAGAAATGTTCTTAATACCCCCAAGAACAATCTTTAGAATCCAAAAGTTGCACTTATGGATCAACCTTTTTTGTACTGTGCATACTTTCTGTAATGATTTTCTTCTACTCTCTCCTTGGTTTTATATAAAATTGGCACTAAAGTCATATGTAGAAAGGGGGTTTTACAAATATATGAGCCTCTGTAAGGGCAAGAGCAGGTGATTCAGTGATGTTAACCGGGCATGGTGGTGCATGCCTGTAATCTCAGTACCCGGGGTACTCAATCCCAGTACTGAGACAGGAGGATCACAGGTTAGAGACCAGTCTCAGCAACTTAGTGAGGCTCTCAGCAACCTAGAAGTACCCTGTTTCAAAACAAAAAATAAAAAGGGTTGGAGGGGATATAGCTCGGAGATAGAATGCACTTGGGCTCAATCCCCTGTACCTAAACAAACAGCACTTTTTCTATTTTTTGGGAGTGACCCCACCACCACCAGCAGCAGTAAAGTCAAAGGCTCAGGCACAGATACGGGCATAGAACCCTCCCCAGGTGGAGGCAGTCCTTTCGGATTCCCACCTCTGCAAGTTTAGCGTCTTCTAGACACCTGCAGTGAGACCTTCTCCATTCTTTAGCAAGGAGGAATCCTATTTAGACCAGTTACCTGATGCTTCACTGAAGCCTTGAACCGCTTCAGTGCTAGAAAAATCCTTTATTCTGCTTTGAGATAAAACCCACTGTGTTGAGAAATTTTGAATGAAACTAGAGACACATTATAGTCTTTCACCAGAAAGACTGCTTTACCAGGAAACCATAATTTATCATGTACTTTTAAAGGATTTAAAAGTATTAAAGTAATGGGGCCAATAAGTACAGTATTTTCCCAAATCATTAAATGTTTTGCTGAAGAATATCACTTTTTAACTCACAGTCTGCTTTTCTGTGTCTAAGTACAATAATTTTTTAATCCCAGTCCAAATCGGTGAACCACATTCCTGTGCTTGGAAATCTTCTCCATTTACGTAGCTCTGATTGTAAAGGAGAGATGTTTACTAGACCCCTTCTACCCAATCCCCTGGTCTGCTACCAGCTTAGAATTTTCTGGAAAATAGGGTTTTATCTTAAAATTAATACTGATATTCTTTTGTCTTTATTACACACATATATATTCTGTTTAATATATAAGCTCTCTGCATGTCAAGTTACCTAAAATTTTTTCCCTAAAATTTTCAAGATAAACAGGCCATGCTGGTCATCGTCACACGCCCCTCAGAAACACGGCAACAACACAAAAACATTGGCAGAGAGTAGATTTTTTTTTCTTTTTCTTTTTTTCTTTCTTTTATCCTCCATTTCACAGATAAGAAACAGGTTTGGTAAGGTTCAGGTATTTGCTCAAGGTCAAGGTCAAGGTCCCCTGGCAAAACTGTTTCTAACCCAGGCCATGCCCCCCCTCTTTTTTTTTTTTTTTTTTTTTTGGTACCGAGCCCAGGGACATTCTATCTCTGAGCAATACCCACAGCCTTTTTTAATTTTTATTTATTCGTTTATCTTAATGGTACTGGAGATTGAACCCAGGGGCATTTTACCTCCAAGCTACACCCCAAGCCCTATTTGACATTTTATTTTGAAACAGGGTCTCGCTAGGTAACTGAGAATTTCACTAAGTTGCTGTCCGAGAACCTACAATCCTCCTGTCTCAGCCTCCCAAGTACTGGGATTAAGGGCATGTGGTACCATGCCCTGCCATTAGATATACTTTTACAATAGTGGGTGGGGGTAATTTTCCTCAAAATCATTATCTGGCAGGGGGTATGTTTCTCTTATGTACAGAAGAATCGTGTCTCAGGTAGGAGCCTTGCACTCATGTCAGCTTGGCAGTCGGGTCCACTTTCTAGTATTGCCCTGAAAACCTCCGTATACATAAAGAAAACCCAGAAAAAAAAAAAAAACCAGACAAGAAAGCCTAAATCTCTGAGTTTCATCCTGAGGATCCAGGGGCAATGTTCTCTTTCTTAAGATGGAAAAGAATCAAAATGGTAGGAAGTCCTTTGCAAATCCTATTTTTAGCCTCAGTCCAAGTCCATCTCTGCTGCTTCCTTCGCCTCTTGAGCCTTTGTGACTATGTGGATTAGAAATAGCAATTATTAGCCGGGCGTGGTGGCACATGCTTGTAATCCCAGTACTTGGGAGGCTGAGATCGGAGGATCCGGGTTCGCGGCCAGCCTCAGCTACTTAGTGAGGCCCTCTGCAACTTCGTGAGACCCGGTTTCAAAATAAAGTATTAAAAAATAGGGCCGGGGGTGTAGCTCAGAGGTAGAACGCCCCTGGGTTCAATTCCCGGTACCGCAAAAAAAAAAAAAAAAAGAAATAGCAATTATTATCATCATTAAAATAGCTAGTTTCTTTCTCGTTATTGTAGTCAGGTATCTGTTTGGCAGATCACTGCCACTAGCCTCGAGCTAGGATTTTAAGATTCAGAATTCCCTTGTCTGCCTCAGTGGGATTTCATGGAATTTGCTTCTCTTTGACTGTATTTCCAGATGGAACCGTGCGCCTCTGGGTTTGTTTTAGGCCTCCGAGAAGTCATTCCTTTGCAATGATCTGTAGCCAGAGCCCTCTCCCTTGAGACTAACCTGTGTGACTAATTTGAGAAGGAGTGTGATAATCTTTGTTACCACTTAAGAAGGCTCTAAAAATACCTCTTCCCTCCCACTCTCCATATTATCTAGCCTCACTCTTTGAGAGATAATGGCAAGGAGGTGGTAAAGATGAGAGATGGGGAAGGTTCTAAATGTCCACATTGCATTTCGGAAGCTTCACACCTTTGAGCCCGGGGAAGAGTTCTGACCCCAGGCTTTTACAGGCTTCCTAGTAAAATCCGAGCTTCCCAGAACACGATGTGGCTAATGACTTTTGCAGAAGCGACTTTACAACTAGAGAAGGCCATCACCCAGGCTCCTCCTAGTGCACCATCCAGATCTAAAAATGATGGTGAATGTGACTTCTCGTGCTGGTAAACTAGCCCTAAGAAGTGTTTCTATTTAAGTTGCGGCCTTCTGATCAGAATACAGTACCTAAAGGGTTTCCCTAAAATGTGGAGCAAGCCGACTTGATGTGGAGATGAATCCTATAGCAACCCGCAAGATCCTTAACCCTTCACTGGGGAAGCTTGGACAAGTCACAGCTCTCTGCCCCACATTTCTGTTACTTTCTTCTTTTTCTTTTCTGTTTCTTTTTTTGCGCTACTGGGGATTGAATCCAGAGGCATTAAGTTGCAGAGGGCCTCACTAAGTAGCTGAGGCTGGCTGCGAACCCAGATCCTCTGGTCTCAGCCTCCCAAGTACTGGGATTACAGGCATGTACCACCACCCCCAGCTGTTTCTGTGACTGGCAAATGAAAGGATTGGGCTAGCTCTTTGGTTTTCAAACCTCCCTTCTCATCCTTCCCCTCTCAACAGCAAATCCCTTTTTGTAATAAAATTTTATGCAGGACCCCGATATCTGAAACAGACACAAGTGGGGAGATGCTTTGGTTAATGGAGGGACAAGGAGAATCCTTCTCTGGCTTCAGTTCTAGCCCCTGAGGCGCTTTGCTGGTCTAGTTTATTTGAGCTTTCTCTAAGAGCTCTTCCAGCTGTGGAATTCCATAATTCTAATTAATGTGAATTGAATATTATTAATAGCAAGTTTGAGTTCTATTTTTCACTCAGTACCCACATCAGGAAGAAAAAACACAATGGTCTCTTAATTGCAGCACGATTTAAGGTAGTAGAGAGTAGAATTCATTGATACTAAGCACTAGGGCATGTCTAAGCATGTGACTATTGGAAGTTGTGGCAACTGATAATAGAAGCCCTCTTCTCCTGTCCCCAAAGGCATGGGGGAGAATGCAGAGAAGGATACTGTGCGTAGCACTGCATACCTGTGATCCCAGTATTGGCTGAGACAGGAGGATCGCAAGTTCAAGACCAGCCTCAGCAACTTAGTGAGACCCTGTTTCAAAATAAAAAATAAAATAGGGTGAGGGGGAGTCTAGCTCAGAGAGAGGTAGAATACCCCTGGGTTCAATCCCCAGCACTGCAAAAAAATTAAAATTAAAAATGCAGAGAAGGAGGTCAGTGATAAACCCCAATTGGAGTGCACTTCCTGAGCGTCTCCCGTGAGGACTGGTGTTCAGTTCCCTCTTTTTTCTTGCTTGATCTCTCAAATCCTAGATTGACTGCACCACTGCTGAGCTGTTGGAGTTTTGACCTAGCAGGTTCCTGTCTCTGAGTGGAGCCAGGTCTGAAGTGCTCTGATTCCCACCTGTCATCTCAGCTAAGACCTTGTTCTACAAGATTAAATTCTGAGCCTTCCAGGAAAAATTTCAGAGCATGTTCCTTTCGTGTTGTCAATTGCAAAAGCAAGAGCTCTCCCTTCTAGAGAGAGGGGTTTCCTTCTCCTGGCATGGGCTCCCTGTGGCGCGCAGGGGCTGCCGGGAGCAGATTAACACCTGCATGGTGCACCTTGAGTTCTCACATCGCTTTCCTAGTGCGTGCATTTCACCAACCCATGAACCTATAGCAGCCATTCCTATCCTGAGCCCTGGCAGCTTTGCCACTGATGCTTAGCACTGTGCCTCTGACTCGGGACCCCCTCCCGCCCCATTTTCTCTTTGCCAGCCTCTGTCCTAAGCCAGCCCTTTCCTTCCTTCCTTCCTTCCTGCCTGCCTGCCTGCCTGCCTGCCTGCCTGCCTGCCTGCCTTCTACTGGGAATTGAACCCAGGGGCATTCTACCTCCAAGCTACACCCCTAACCCTATTTTATTTTAATTTTTATTTTTTGGTGGTACGAGGGATTGAACCCAGGGGCATTCTACCTCCGGGCTACACCCCCAGCCCCATTTTTTATTCTTTATTTTGAAACAGGGTCTCGCTAAGTTGCGGAGGGCCTAAGTAGCTGAGGCTGACCACGAACCCAGATCCTCCGTTCTCAGCCTCCCAAGTACTGGGATTACAAGTACATGCACCACCATGCCTGGCTCTTATTTTTTATTTTGAAACAGGTTCTCACTAAGTTGCTGTAGGTCTCACTAAATTGCTGAGGCCAAGCTTAATCCTGCGATCCTCCCGTCTCAGCCTCCCAAGTGCTCCTGGGTGTGCACCGCCGTGCCCGGGTGTCCTAAGCACTTTAAAGTGTTAGCTCACTCAGGGCTGTCTGGCCAGGTAGAGGGTGAAGAGCAGGATAGGTGCAGTTTTCAGGATCCTTCTTGGCTAATTATAGCCGATGGCTGGCACGCAGGCAAGCCAGGCAGATCTCAAATGATTGCCCTTGAATAAAAATGGACGCTTTGGGAAATTTGGGGTCTTTGACAAGCAAACAAGCCACTTGAGTTGCTTATGTGTGGATACAGTTGTTTGGCAGGTGGAGCTTATTCTATTATGTTAAAATTTATTAACAGGGGCTTAACTTTCATTCCAAACAGATTGTGTCGTGGCGACTGTGCAGTGCAGAAGTACAGTGAAATATGAGAGTCTTGAGCCGTGGTGACGCTGAGCTGGAGACCCCAGCGAGCCCTACCTCTCTAACTGCCACAGCCATGAAGCTCTCGTGACCTTTTCACCTTTAAACTTTGTGTGAACTTGGAAAGAAGCCTTTTGAATTGTTAAAAAAAATAGGAAAAGAAAAAAAATATGGAGGAGGAGGAGAAGGAAAGGGAGAAAGAAAAAAAAAGACAGTCAAGCAGGGAAAGGAGGCTGTGGAAGAGCTACACAGACTGGGGGAAAGGACTGATTATATGTTAGTGTAACAGTAATACCAGGAAAATAATCCTTCTCTGTGTATGAGTCTCTGCTACTGGGAGCCACGGGGTAATCAGCTCACATGACATCCCCGGCGGCTAATGCTAGCCTGTGCTGTTTGTGAGCATATTCAAACAAAGGCTGATTATCCAAACAAGAATTTGGACTGTAGCAGTCGGACCAGTTAAATTATAGTTAGTAAAACTTGGCGCCTTACGAGCGCGGAATGTTCCAATTGCAGCTGGATCTTCGTTTGTCAGGCAGCCTCGCTAAACAGTAAAACCAGAGATTTCTATCTCCCCAGGACTCCATTTAACTCCTTGGGTGCAAAGAGAAGAGCGCCGGCGATGGCGCTGGGAGTCTTGGCGGCTTTTGCATCCTCCCTTGCCAGAGTTAACCAGCAGTGGCATTTGCCTGGCGTTCTGTGGGGAAGTGGGAGGGCCAAGGCAAGTTACTGTTTCTTCGATCTGGAGAGGGAATGATTGTTACTTGTTTAGTCTGTGAACTGCATTTACTGTGTTCTACTGTGGAGAAAGCCCTGTGCTGGATACTCTCTTTGTATGGAAAGAAGTGGTATAAAATAGTCAGTTGTACAAAGCTTACAAAATATTACGAATAATTTAGTGGGTGGTGGAGAAAATAGAGAAAGGCTTTCCGAGAGGCATCATCTCAGCCGAAGGTAGGACTGGATCTTTAAAAGTGGCTCCAAAGGTGATTTCATGCAGATGAAATAGCATCAACACAGGAGCTGAGGCAGGAAAGTGGGATAATGGAGCGGAGAAAAGTAGGAAAAGAGGCTGAAACAGCAATTTCAGACTGTGTGTAGAGGGCTTGGGATGCCAGGCATAAGAGAATGGTATTTGGTAAAGCAAGAAGAAGCCTTTAAAAGTTCTCTTTTGGGGGCTCTGGGTATAGCGCCGTGCCTAACATACTAGAGGCCCAGGGTTCGATCCCCTGCAAGTCATAGTTGTCTTTAATAATAATAATAATAATAATAATAATAGTATATAATAACTTTTTTGTCTATGTGAGATACTAGAGATCGAACCCAGGGACATTCTACCTCTGAGCTACATCCCCAGCCCTATTTTGACTTTGTTTTGACACAGGGTCTCACTAAGTTGCTAAGGGCCTTCCTAAGTTGCCGAGGGTGACTTCAAACCTGCAATACTGCTGTCTCAGTCTCCCAAGTACTGAGATTACAGGCGTATGCATCACCATACCTGGCTAACATATATGGGAAATTCCTGCTATGTTGGGACGTTGACTCCTTAAAATAATTCCCTAAGAAAACAGAGTCTCAGAGTAGCTTAGTAACTTTTCCCAGACCACACAGCCCCATAAGAGGTAGAGTCAAGATTCAAACCCAGACTGGCATTAGACCCCCACGTTTCTGTACTACTGTCTCTTCCTTTTAAATTTGCTGACTTTGTGATCATAATGCAGATGGATTCGCCATGTTTGTGAATGGCAGCAGGGTGCTTGGCGCTAACAGATCATCATATTCCTGAGCTGGAGAGGTAGGGTAAGGGAATGATTTCCATGGATGGTTTCTCTATCGGAGGAGATGCAGTCACAGTGACCAACAGCCTGAGTTGGTTTCAACACACAGGTCACACTAAGTTCCTAGGAATGAGAAGGTTTCTTTCCGGCCAGTTGCATCATAACAGGACAGCAGTAAGACCTCTGACAGGGACGTCATGGCAGCACAGAGCCCACTGGCAGGTCTCGCCTTTATGGCTTCGCCTCTTCTGAGAAGCACATTGGATAGCGTTGGCCCACGGCGCTCGGCTTCCTGGTTTCCGCAGGGTGTCTTCACCGTGCTCTTATCCTCTGCTGACCTTGCCACTGTCTTGTTTTCTTTCCTGTCCTCTTTGATATACTCTGTTATTGTAAGCCGGGCTTGTGGCTTCTGGGAGGGGTGATTGGCAGGGTCAGTCAGACATAAGCACTGAAACGTGCGTCCCAGAGGTGGAAGCGAGATTTCCTCCCCGGCCCCAGGCCGGCCTCCCGTGATGGCTAAAATAGCAAAACTCCAAATGGATATTGCAGATAGTCCAGGCGAGCAGAGAAGAAGCCCGAGTGCTGGGAAACCCAAGGTTTGACAGTTTATTAGTGGATATTTTTAGCAAGAGAAGTAATACAACATGTCTTCGTGCCAGTCTCTCCTCTGTACAGCAGATGGGTTGGATTTCCAGTTCTCCCGTGCGGATACAGTCTGCCCTCTTTTTTTTTTTTTTTTTTTTTTTTGCTACTGGTGTTTGAACCCAGGGGCATTCTACTCTGAGCTGCACCCCCTGCCCTTTTTATTCTTTGTTTTTGAAACAGGGTCCCACTAGGTTGCTGAGAGCTGCGCTAATTTGCTGAGGCTGTCCTCAAACCCATGATCCTTCTATCTCAGCCTCCCAAGGACTGTGATTACAGGCGTAATCTGCCCATTTTTTAAATGTAGAAGCATGAATGTATAAAATAACAGGTTACCAAGGTATAGATAGTGGGAGTTACTTGGCACCAACATGTTTATTTAACAAATTCTGTGCATATTGAATTTGGTGAGAAAATGGTAGTTTCAGTAGTAGTACCCTCAGAGAGCTTTCTGCCCGAGAGGAAATCCTAGGGCTTTGCATTCTCTGTGTCCCTCACTTTGCGAAGTCTCTGACAGATAGCTCCGGAACCTTTGGGAAAGCTGATGAAGCTCTAGAGATGAGGTTTCTGTAACTCTGAGACTTTGGGAGATGTGGTGGTGTATTGATGAGCACTTCTCTCTTTCTGATGTTAATCATTTGAATTTTATCAGTAGTTCTGAGATTAATATAAAAAGAGGACTTCATTTCCTCGGGGCGATCACGTTTCAGGGTGTTACTGTTTCAGGGGTAAGAGAGGATAACATGCAACCGTTAAGATCTAGATCATGCTAAAAGTATTAAACTAGGCTTTCGGAGATTAGCTTTTTCCTACTTAAAATTAAGAACTCAAAGATTTTAATCAAGATAATCCTAAAATGTCTTAAGGTGCAACTTATTCTGGGGGTGATACCACTTGGAATAGTAAAGACCAAAGGAGAAATTGTGAGTTAATGTTTACTCTTTTATTACTATTTTAATCAAATGGCTTTACCACTTGACCTTTTAAATGTGAATCTATTTCTTTTTTAGAGAACACTCAGGTATGTGAAGCCATATCTGTTTTGTTGCAAGTTCACAGCCCCGAAAGTCTTTTGCTTGGATTTAAATATGTGTATGAAATACTTGGTTGGGGTTTTCTGCGTGGGCAGTTACACCCTCCTGGTGGCAGGTCTTTTGGTGTAGGTAAGAGTATCTTGTGGGTGTTTGGAGTCTGTAACTGTGCCACCTCAAACGACGACAACCACAGCAGGATCTGCCACTCACAGATCGCCTGCACTTGAGATGTGTCAATTCTGTCCTTACAGTAACTCTGCTTGGTAGAATAATGCTTTTTTTTTTCATAGATTAGAAACCTGAGCCTCTGAGAAGATAAGTGGTAGGGATAGACTTTGAGCCCAGCTTCCTCTGACTCAAGTCCATATTCATTTCAATACACCATGGTGTTTAAAAAAAAAAAGTTGAAGCCGGGCGTGGTGGCACAAGCTTGTAATCCCAATACTTGGGAGGCTGAGACAGGAAGATCGCGGGTTCGCAGCCAGCCTCAGCTACTTAGTGAGGCCCTCCACAATTTAGTGAGATCCTGTTTCAAAATAAAGAATAAAAAATAGGGCTGGGGGGTATAGCTTGTAGGTAGAATGCCTCTGGGTTCAATCCCCAGTACTGAAAAAAAAAAAAGTTGGAGCACATGCTTTTTAAATACTTATCAGCTAAATTAGATGTGGTAGTGCACACCTGTAATCCCAGTACTTGGGAGGCTGAGACAGGAGGTTCAAGGCCATCCTCAGCAATTTAGGCCCTCAGCAACTTAGTGAGACCCTGTTTCAAATAAAAAATAAAATAGTGCTGGGGGTGTAGCTTAAAGGAAGAACACCCCTGGGTTCAATCCCAATAATACACACACACACACACACACACACACACACCAGCTATAGCTGGGTATGATGGGGCACATGCCTGTAGTCCCAGCTACTCTGGAGACTGAAGCAGGAGGATCAGTTGAGCCCAGGAGTTGGGGGCTACCTGGGCAACATAGTGAGATCCTATTTCAAAAAACAAAAACTTAACAGTTTTAGTATACATACTCTAAGAAGGCATTGATCCCTATAACTAAAGGGCTCATTTCTTTTAAATTGATTTCAAACACACTGAAAGTATATCTCTTTTATAGACTTTTATTGGTACAATGTCACTATACATCATAGTGAGATTCAAAGTGATACAAACAGCCGGGCGTGGTGGCGCTTGTAATGCCAGTACTTGGGAGGCTGAGACAGGAGGATCCGGGTTCATGGCCAGCCTCGGCTACTTAGTGAGGCCTCCGCAACTTAGTGAGACCCTGTTTCAAAATAAAGGATAAAAAATAGGGCTGGGGGTGTAGCCCGGAGGTAGAATGCCCCTGGGTTCAGTCTCTGGTGCTGCAAAAAAAAAAAAAAGAAAAAAATGATTTTTGATGAAGTCAAAGGCAAAAATAGCTTAGGCATTTGATTAGATTTCACGATGTCACTTGTACTTGGGATTTTCTTTGGTCATTAAAGGATTCTTGCCATGAGAAATCTTCTGTTCCCTGCCCCTCAGTTCTCATTCTCTATCCCTGACCCTTCATAAAATTCAACTGGCAATCACAATTCAATTAGGCTTTCTTTGGAGGGCAAACCTGCAGTACAGTAGACATGGTGAACCGGTGGATTTGATTAATTTATTAAAGGCTTGACTATTTGAATGTAATTTCCAAAGTCAAGGAGGAATTGGTCACTGCTGTGCTTTGTAGGTGGGTGTGTAGCTTGGCAAGTGGCAGCGCCAGCGGGCGAGCCGTGTGGTCACCTGCGTCTGCCTTTGGCTCCCTGCTTCTCCACTTGTTTCATGCCATGATTTAAAACATCCCCACACAGCAGCTCACCAACTGTTTATGCTAATGGTGGAAGGAGTAAAAGTAAAATAAGCTTAATAAAATCATAGCTCAGAAGTAAAAAGCAGCTTAAAAATATACATGAGCCAGGCATGGTGGTGCACATCCATAATCCCAGTACTTTAGAGGCTGAGACAGGAGGATTGCAGGTTTGAGGCCAGCCTCAGCAATTTAGTGAGGCCCTCCACAACTTAGTGAGAGACCCTGTTTCAAAATAAGAAAGTAAAATTGGGCTGTGTGTATAGCTCAGAGGTAAAATGCCTCTGGGTTCAATCCCCAGTATGAACAACAGAACAAAAAAGAAAGAAAGAAAGAAAGAGAAGGAGGGGGAAAAAAAGAAATGAACATATGCTGTTTCCCCTACCAACAGTATCTAACACATAGAAAAAGATTTCTTGGATAAATGCTTAATTTTTCTGAGAAACCTAAAAGTCTTCATAATGATGAACAACGGTTCAGTTTTTTGCTTATTTTTTAAAAGGGGAATAGTTTCCCGGTGATAAGTATATCTCAGACCTGAAATGACTCGTCAATTACTCAAGAGAAAAAAGCCAAGAACATGAGGAAGACAGTGTAAGAATTAGAATATGACCCAAAGAAGACCTCTGGGGACGCCAGGGTTAGCCTCTGCTCCATCACTGTACCTTAAGACCCAAGAAGACATTAGAGTGGTGTTTTAGAAACTTTCAGGTCTGTCGAAGACTAATCCCAATTTGGTGGATGTAGCTAGGACCCTTACCCTCCTCCCATCGTATGAGATGCTTTAGACGTGACAAGAGCTTTCTCACTGACTAGCCCGTGCTCCTAGACCCTAGCTCCCATTAGAAGGACGTTACTGAATGCAAATTTACAAAGAGCTGTGATAGAACCTATTTTTATAATCTCATGAGATACAAAGAACTTGGGAGAATGACAAAGAACTAAGGGAAAATTCACATCCAGAGTCTCTACCAGTCAGCCTGATTTTTGGTTAGAATAACCTGATTATTTTACTCTTTCTGAGCCAATGTCAAGTTGAAGGAATAATGATCACAGTGAATCAGTCCTGTAAAGATTGTTGTCATCGTCATTGTCTTCACCAGTTAACCCCATCTTCTCCCAAACAGCATCTTTAAAAACAAAGCAAAAAAAGTAAAAAAGCCAGTCCTGGTTGGTGCATGCCTGTAAACCCAGTTTTTGGGAGGCTGAGACAGGAAGATCGCAGGTTTGAGGACGCCTCAGCAAGTAGTGAGACTCTCAGCAACCTAGCAAGACACTGTTTCAAAACAAAAAATAAAAAGTGCTGAGTATGTAGCTCAGAGGTAGAATGTTCCTGGTTCAATCCCCACTACCACAAAAAAGCAAAAAATTGTACCACTTTATTGAGGTATGATTGACATAGAAAAAATTGTACATATTTAAGGTACACAACTCAGTGAGTTTGGAGATAAATGTATACCCATGAAATGATCACCAAAATCTATGATGTAAATCTATCCATCACCTCTGAAACTTTCCTTCTATCCTCTTTACTGTATATATTTGTGATAAGAACACTTCTGTTAACTGTAGGTACCATGTTGTACAGTAGATCTGTAGGACTTACTCATCTTTTATCACCAAGACTCTGCCCTTTGTTTAATGCCTCGTCGTTTCCCCCTTTCCCTAGCCCCTAGCAGCCGCTATTCTACTTTCTGCATGTAAGAGACTGGTTATTTTACCTTTATTATATAAGTGATATCATGTAGATTCCTCCCTCCATGACCGGCTTGCTTCACTTAGCGCAGTGTCTACCTGGCTCATTCATGTTCTCATACACGGCAGGATTTCTTTGTTTTAAGGATTGAATAATTTTTTATCACATCTATTTACCACATTTTCCTCATCCATTCATCTGTTGGTAGATATTTCATTTGCTTCCATGTCTTGCTTGTTGTGTCCAGGGCTACAGTGGAAATAGGATTGCAGATAGCTTTTCAAGATCCACATTTCAATTCCTTTAGCTATATACCCAGAGTGGGACTGCTGGATCATATGTGTGTGTGTGTGTGTGTGTGTGTGTGTGTGTGT
>PVJS01025488.1:0-27809 GCA_004027185.1 Glis glis
GTGTATTCAGGTGTTGTCGGTTGAAATAGTCTGTATGTGTCTATTAGATCCATTTGGTCTATAGTTTTCTTTAGGTCTGAGCAATCTTTATTCATCCTTTGTCTGGAGGATCGATCTAGTGGCGTGAGTGGTGTGTTGAAGTCTCCCAATATTATTGTGTTTGGGTCTATTTGGGACCTGATATCCCGAAGTCTTTGTTGCTGAGACAAAAGGATCTCATCTTATTTTGCCTTTATAATAGTCCTCTGAGGTAAAATTTATTCATCCATTGCACAGATTTGGATATGGAGACCAGCATGAGCCTACAATGTGATTTAATTTAGCATTTGGGTGCTGCCATATTTTTTCTACTGTACACATGTCCACTGTATTATGACCAAGGAGAAAACCAAAGAAGAAAATATTGTTGTGTTGTCTGTTTGGTTTTATGAGGAGCCTCCAGAAGTCTTTTCCCCCCTAGTCATTTTAATTCTCTGAACATGTCAAAACTTATGCTATTATCATAACCTAGGAATTTAGAGGGGTTTTTTTTGATGATTCATCTCATAACACATTTTCACTAGCATGACCTAAAACATCATGAATAATGTTTAACCATATTTGGCTAAGAGAGCTCTTGTGTATGTAGAAGAAAAAGCAATGGAATTTCCAAAAAAGGTTGATGAGGGACATTGTGAATCACACACACACACACACACACACACACACACACACACACTCATACACACACAAATGGACCATTTTTAGCACCTTCTGTGTGTATACATAGTACTTATTTTGTACTCAATACTATGCTTTCTTGTGACACTTCTTACAAATTTTGTTACTGATTTTTTTTCATATGCATGATGTGTCACCATCACAAGTTTGAGCATCCCTTGAGAACAGAACCACCATGTCCACTCCTTAGACTCTTAAGGCATTTACTGGAGTACTGGGCATACCACTCAGAAATTATTCTTGAACTAAATTAGGAATAGAGAGAAGATGGAAAGTCTATGATGATTTTATAAAATATTAAGTGGGTTCCACTTGTCTCTGGACAGAAAACCCCTCATCAAGGTTTTAATTTTTATTTAAAATGATTAAAATAGTTTTCAAAGCCTGGGTGAGTCCTAAGTGATATATTGTGGGAACGCATTATTAAGGATACACAAATGGTGATATTATTACCTGTAATACACTTTCTCAAATCTTATTACTTTTGTGGTGTTGGAGATTGAACCAAGGGCTGCACACATGCTAGACAAGTGCTCTTCCACTGAGCTATATCCCCAAACTTACACTGTTTCTTAATGACCATTTTTAGGTTTACAGGAAAATTGTAAAGAAAGAATAGAGCATTCCCACATAGAACATCTCCCACACGCCCAGCTAAGCACACAGCTTCCCCTATTATTAACATCTTATAATATAGTAGTACATTTATTACAAAGTTGATGTATCATTATTAAATTCCCAGTTCACATGCATTACATCTCTCTTGTGTAGTACCATTCTATGAATTTTTAGAAATGTATGTTATATATGCACTATTATAGACATCCTTTCCCTGTTCACAAACAGCAGAAATGTGTGTGTGTGTATATATATATATATATATATGTATAGTATATATGTTTATATACATATACATATATGTATACATACATATCATATAGACAAAATATACATATATACTTTATATGCATATATTCTTTATATACATGTATATTTCATATATACATTTATATATATTCTTATTGATATCTTTTTCCTAATTAGTCAATTTCTCATAATTATTTTTTAAGATACCTGCTTTAGGTAAGCGTGAGGAAATTCCCCTCTATTCCTGGTTTGCCAAGGTTTTTTAAAAAATCATGAACGGTGTTGTATTTTATCAGTTTTGTTTCTGAGTATGATCGTTCTCTTCTATCTGCTAATCTTGTGGATTACATGAATTGCATTTTGACTGTCGAGACAGCCTTGCATACCTGAGATAAATCTTACCTGTTCATTTGAAGTAATAATGACTGAGAATTTTCCAAAATTAATGGCAGATATCAAACCACAGATCCAAACAGTGCTGGCTCCAATGGTTGAGCTGCTTCTCTGGGGGCTTCTGCTTCTAGAAAGCTGTGATTTCCAATATTTGCCCCTCTCTGCAGCTTGAGGAGTTGTGGTCTGCCCTGTGACCTGAATCTTATGATGGGCATAGTAAAAGTTGTTGATTTCTAGTTTGTTAAGTCTATTTCTTATCCTGTAGTTGGTTGTGATGAGTTCTAAGCTCTTTTAATGCCAGATCAAAACCCATCTGATGTTGTTTTTCAAAGGAAAACTTAGGAATCTTTTAAAAGATGTCAAACATGAATCACAAAGTTAATATTCAATGACGTATCATCCTGTTAATTCTATTTGCTTTTGCTATTAAAATCACCTGCAATACAACACTTCAAGGAGGAACTTTTAGATTTTTAATTCACTAAAATAAGACCTAAAGACCCATGTCATTGTATATGGTAAAAGACCAAAACAAAATGAAAAAGCTTATTAAGTGTATTCTTTTTTAATTTTTTTATAAAAGCTTTCCCAGGAGTAATGTTTTTTATTTTGAAGTTTGTGAATAGTTGCTGAGCAAACAGCTCTGAGGAAATGATGCTTTTTATTTTACCTTTTATTTCACAGGTTTCATAAAGTTGAGAGCAGCTTTAGCTTATGAATAATGAAAACGCACCTGAATTTTTTATTATGACATCAGCTGTCACCTACTCAGGTCCTATGCATCACAAATCAATAATGTGCAAAGAGCTTCTTCCTTGATCTACACAATTATAAATTTTGAATTGCAACCGTATAGAAATTCTGTTACATTGCGCCCTCAGTTATTTTCTGTTTTTTTTCTCTTCAGAGCATTTTTTTCCTCTGATGTGAAAAATAAATAGTTCGCTTGTCTTAATTCTTGGAAAAAGATGTGTATAAAACACATCATTTAATCCACAGAGTTCTGTTTAATTAAGTCATTTACTTAAAAAATTGATATTCATGTTTGCAATGGACAGTTTGTGTGTGTGTGTGTGTGTGTGTGTGTGTGTGTGTGTGTTGTGTGTGTGGTGTTGGGGATTGAACCCAGGGACTTTCTACCTCTGAGTTACATTCCCAGCCATATTTTCTTTATTTATTTTATTTGGAAGCAGGGTGTGACTAAGTTGCTGAAGAGTCTCTCTAAGTTGCTGAGGCTAGCTGCAAATCTGTTATCCTCCTGTCTCGGCTTCCCAAGTACTGGGATTACAGATGTGCAGCACCACGCCTTGCTGAATCATGTATTTTGATTGCAACTGCTACTGTAGTATGGGACGCTTAGAAAAGATTGCATTTGTATGGCTCAAATACTTAAGTACACAGGTTACTCCAGTTTACAAAACCCATTTTTGTCTTTGTCTTTGTTCACAATGGAAATATGGACCACTACATTTATGAAACCTCCATCATCTATAGGGACAGTAGAGACTTGATGCTGGTATTCCCATAGTGGTCATCTTGCACCAAGCATCTAAATGCTTCTTAAGAAGAAGACATACTCAGAGAGAAGAAACTAAGTTTGTAAGTGAACTAGTTTTTAAGTGAGCTAGAATTGAGACCTCAACCTTTTTTAAAAAAAAACACTTTTATTTAAATTTTGAGGTGAGATTCACATATCATAAAATGAACCATGTTAAAGTGCACAAGTCAGTGAATTTAGTACATCCATGATATTGTGCAACCACCACATACATCAAATTCGAATATATTCTTATCACTCTCAAATAAGCAGTCACTCGCTGTTCCTCTTCCCCCCACTGTAAGCCCCTGGTAACTACCAATTTCTTTCTGTCTGTATGGATTTACCTATGCTGAATATTTTATTTTATATAACTTTATTTTGTTTTTGTGGTACTGGGGATATTGAACCCAGGGGCATTCTACCTCCAAGCTATACCCCCAGACCTTTTTCATTTTTTGTTTTGAAAGAGGGTCTCACTAGCTTGCTGAGAGTCTCACTAAGTTGCTGACACTGGTCTTGAACCTGCGATTCTCCTGTCTCAGCCTCCCGAGTACTGGGTTTGCAGGCGTGTGCCACTATGCTTGGCTAGATATTTTATATAAATGGAATCATATGATATATGACCATCATGAGTGGCCCTTTCTGATTGGTCTCAGATTCCAATCAGAAAGGTGTTGTGTTACTTCTTCGACAGCATCCTGCCCGGGACATTTCCTCGCTCACAAGCTTTTAAAAAAAATTGTCACTTTTTAAAATAATGAGTAGCCCTCAAAATATACTTTAAAAATATATGTTATGAGAAAATAATACTGGTACGAGAAACACCAATATATTTCAGCCTAAGAATACACCAGCGTTCACTCATACACACATGAATGTCAACATTGATCGTTTATACCTCTGTAAGCCTCTCCCTCAACCTGTCCTGCCTCAGTGTGACCATTCTGAACCCCGCTCTACAATTCCTTCACTTTGTCCAGGTTTGAGCATATATTTTTGACTGTGTTATTTAGTTCTGCATATTTAGACATTTAAACAAGTAGAATCACGCTGGATGACATTCATCCTCCTCGTTGTATTGTGTGTCTCTAATTTACTTCTTTGCGCTGATGATTAATATCCTATTAAATGGTCGTACTAAAATACCTTTATCCAGTGTAGGCGTGGCGGCCCACACTTGTAATTCCAGTACTTGGGAAGCTGAGCCAGGAGGGATGGCAGGTTCTCAGCCAGCCTCTGCTACTTAGTGAGACCCTGTTCAAAATAAAAAAATTCAATAGAGCTGGGGGTATAGCTCAGAGGTAGAATTCCCCTGGGTTCAATCCACAGTACCACCAAAAAAAAATCCTTTATCCATTTTGTGGTGATAGCATTTGAATTTTGATTATTTCCAGCTATATTATTATTAGGAATGTGGCCATAAATATGCATACAAATACACATATACATATGCATTTTCTGGTCAAAGTGGTAAAAAGAAGAGTTTTCCAGGGCTTTATTCATTGAAATGAAATTGCTAGAGCACAAAAAACGCACAATTTCATCTTTGCTGAATAATGCTGATTTTCCAAAATAGTTTAAAAATTTATGGTTTTGCCATTTTTTGAGAAACATTTTAATTAATACATATCCTCACCAAGACTAGATTTTCAAACTTTTTTTTTGCAGTTTATTAATCCAGTGGATTTAAGCTCGTATCTCATTTATTTTTTAATTTGCCTGTGTATAGTTACTACTGATGGTGAAATTTTCTTTTCATTAGTTATTTGGTCACTTGCATTTTCTTTTCTATGAAATTTCACCTTATTTCTTTTTTCCAATTTTCTATTGGATAGTTTGAATTTCTCATATTCATTTGTATGCACTTTAATAGTAACATGGATGATATTTTGTAAATGTATTAAAAATAATCATCTCTGGCTTTGTGCTTATCCTTTTTCTATCTTTATGTTATCTTAATCAACCCCACTTAAAATGTATCATAACCTAGATTATTTTAGCATAATGGATTTTGGTTTAATTTGCCTTCTTTGTGATTTGTGATTTTTTTCCATGCACTGTTAAAAAAATCCTTTCATACTCTGAGAGCATAAAGCTATTTTTATATTATGTTCTAAAATTTCTAAATTTATCTTTCACATTTGTGTCTTCATGGGTATGATATAGTAATCTAATTTCCTTTGCTTAAAAACCCATCCTTTCTTTACTGACCTACAAAGCAAGCCCTATTGTAATTTTATATATATTTTTCTTCTCAGTTCCCTACTTACATATTTATATATAAGTATACTTGTTTTTCAGCTCTTTATTGTACTCCAGTTATCAACTTATTTATCCCTGTGTCTATACATTGTGGCTTCTTTCTTCTTTCTTTTATCTTTTTTTTAATTTCTTCATTTTTCTAATTTCCCTTTTGACACTTTCTTCCCCCCCATTCTACTCCCACCATGAAAAGATATTCTAAAGTGGTGTTGTGTCCAATGGTGCTAATATATGCTTTTGCATAATTTGTATCTTTTTTTTTCAGTACCGGGGATTAAACCCAGGGGCGTTCTACCTCTGCGCTACACCTCCAGCCCTATTTTTTATACTTTATTTTTTTGAAACCGGGTCTCACGAAGTTGCGGAGGGCCTCACTAAGTAGAGAGAGAGAGAGAGAGAGAGAGAGACAGGAAGAGAGAGAGTGAGAGAGAGAGCTGAGGCTGGCCACGAACCTGGATCCTCCGTTCTCTGCCTCCCAAAGTACTAGGATTACAAGCGTGCGCCACCACGCCCGGCTTCCATAATTTGTATCTTTGCTCTGTGCATACGCAGTTTTAATTTAAGTGGATGGTATTAAGTTTTATACCTTGTTCAGTTTCTTATTGTTTTTTCTTCACTGAATACTACTTTTTTATTTTTTTTTTAGAATTAGGGATTGTACTCAGGGCCTTATACGATCTAGGCAAGCACTCTACCACTGAGTCACAGCCCCAGCCCTAAGCACTACATTTCACAAAACTCATCTATGTAGTTCTGTGTATGGATGATCTGTTGGTTCTAGTTGGAATAATGCTCTACAGCGCATTATCTCCATGTTTTGCCTGTCTACTCTCAGCAACAGGTAACACCTACAACTCCTTACCTACAAATAATGCTGGAATGAGCACCCAGGTTCATACTTCTTTATGGATTTATGTCCAAATCTCTGTAGGATAAATATCCAGGAGAGGAATGGCTCATACTGAGGCTGACTTTGCACACACTTACTGTGACCAGAGATTGCAGGTTGTTCTCTAGTGTCACCCCCGCAGTTCACAAGGCCTCCAACATCCCTGACACTGGACATTGCCTAGTTTTTATTTTTTTATGGTACTAGGAATTGAACTCAGGGGCATTCTACTTCCAAGCTACACCCCCAGCTCTATTTTTTATTCTTTATTTTGAAACAGCGTCTCACTAAGTTGCAGAGGGCTTCACTAAGTAGCTGAGGCTGGCCATGAACCTGTAATCCTCCTGTCTCACTGCCTAGTTTTTTTAAGTTTAGCCATCAATAGGCAGAATGTAACATCATATTATTATAATTAGCATAGCTGTTGACTAAAGCATTTGACAATTCATTCATTATCTTTAAGTTTTCATTTGTAGAAATAACCTATTAATACCGTTTACATTTTATTTAGTTTTTATTTATAAAATATGCATATATAGATTTCTTCTTGAAGTTTGCATTCATATTTTACAGAAAAAAAGACAGCAAAAAACTAATAATATTTTGCAGGGCGTGGTGGCGCGCGCTTGTAATTCCAGTACTTTGGGAGGCGGAGACTGGAGGATCTGGGTTTGTGGCCAGTCTCAGCTCTCTCTCTGTCTCTCTCTTCTCTCTCTACCTAGTGAGGCCCTCTGCAACTTTGTGAGACCTGGTTTCAAAATAAAGTATAAAAAAATAGGGCCGGGGGTATGTATAGCGCAGATAGAAAGCCCCTGAGTTCAATCCCCGGTACCGCAAAAAAAAACTAATAATATTTAGATTCTAATATTTGGAAGGAGTTTCTATAAATTTGTAGGAATATTAGAATGTTAGAATCTAGATATTATTTATTGGCTTGGTCAGTAGAAATGTCTTCTCTTCTTGGGGAGCTTACTACATTTCTTCAGTTTCCTTCATTTTGAGAAATGAAATACATTAAAAATTTGCCTGTTCAAGGTATTTTGTTTGCTACTGTTTTTGTTTTTAAAGGAATTCTTTCCCAACCCTAAGTCACATGATATTCTGCTATTTGTTTTTTTTGTTTGTTTGTTTGTTTGTTTGTTTTGCGGTACCGGGGGTTGAACCCAGGGGCGTTCTACCTCCGCACTACACCCCCGGCCCTATTTTTTTATACTTTTTATTTTGAAACTGGGTCTCACGAAGTTGCGGAGGGCCTCACTAAGTAGAGAGAGCGAGCCAGGGACTGAGAGAGAGAGAGAGAGAGAGAGAGAGCTGAGGCTGGCCGCGAACCTGGATCCTCCGGTCTCCGCCTCCCAAAGTACTGGGATTACAAGCGTGCGCCACCACGCCCGGTTTATATTCTGCTATTTGTAATGGTAACCTCTTCTGATCTGTCTTCTATTTCACTACTTCTTTTGATGTTTTTCCTCAATATGATGATAAATTTGTGGTTGAATTTATAATTTCAATTAGCATTAGTTTATATCTAGAAGTTCAATTTAGTCTTTTTTTTAAAAATCTGCTTGGTTATTTTCAAGCCACGGATATCTCATTCAATTAAACGTAGCAGATATGCCTATCTTCATTCTGCATGTGTTTGCAAATTTAAAAAAAATGCAACTTTCCTGGTCACTTTCTGCATTTTTCCTCTTGGCCTGCACCTATTTCTGTTTCTAGCACTCATTTCCTCATGTCATAAGGGACCTTGGTAACTTTATATGGAGCCATTGTTCGAGTGCCTGGAGATGAAAGGGTCACACATCTGCCCATGCCTGGGTTCACTCTCAGCCCAAGGTCTACCAAACAACCAGCCTCATGTTTTATGGAACACCATGTAGCATAAACTCGGATTACTAGTCCCCAGGAGAAACACTTTGTGGCTTGAAGTTCTCAGGAGAGATTATTTTTCTTCCTCCACTCAGATCCAAGTTTCCTTAGACTTCTTCAAACTGGAGGAAATTCATCAACAGTTCATCCATTTTCTAGAATTCTAACTTTAGTGTAAAGCTTGCCTTAGTAGGTCGTTCTTCTGGGGGCTGGGTTAGGTGCTCTGTTTCTCAATTTTAAATCCTACCCACTCTCCCTGTTCAGTCTCAGATTGTGTCTTCCTAACTTGCTGATTTTTTTATGAATTTTAAAAGATATTTTTTCCATCTTTTTATTTTTTATTTTTTCCCATTTTTTATTTATTACATTTATTGGTGCATCATAGTTATATGTTTTGATAAGTGTCAGGGTATCAGAAGCATGCATGCACACATTGCTCATTTAGCCCTCCCTCAAATCCCACCCTATTCCCTCCCCCTTCCCTCCTTTCTGTGCTCAGCATAGTGATCGACTCTAATAAGTTTGTGTGTACACATCATGTGCATTAGTGTATTTCCCTCTTCCCCCCTCCTGTCTCCCTCAGTTAGGTCGCCTTCTTTGCTCAACTAAAGTTTTCTCCTTTTTAAATGCATTATTCTTTTACTTATGTTTAACAGTAGGATTACTTAGAGACATAATCTGTCTTCATGTACATAATTCACTTACCTATGGAAAAGGTAAAAACCTTTTGCTTTGTAATCTAAAATCTAAGAGTTTAGCTGGACATGATGGTACATGATTGTAATTCCAGTACTTGGGAGATTGAGACAGGAGGATTGCAGATGTGAGGCCAGCCTCAACAATTTAGTAAGCCCCTGTGCAACTTAGTGAGACCCTGTTTCAAAATAAAAATAAATAAATAAATAGGGCTGGGGGTATAGCTCAGAGGTAGAATGTCCCTGGGTACAAACCCTAGTACTGCAAAAAAAAAAAATCTTAAGAGTTTAAGAGTTTTAATGGCATGGCAACACGCATGCTATGAACTTGTCCTCTTGTTAACATTCCACAAAACTTTCATGTCCAATAGCTGGGCTTCACCTTTCTCCTTCCTGTGCTTTACTGTGTTTTGTTCCTTGTGTTATCCTTCTGATTGAAATTCCACTCAACTCAGCAAATATGTATGTATGTTGGGCAGTTTCCTCCTTTCTCCACCACTATTGAGTTATAAATCATCTTCCTGACTCCTTGGGTACCAAATCAAGCCCTCCTTATTCTACAAAGGCTGCTCTGCCAACTGTGAGCCACATTGAGCACACAGTTCTGAAACCCTCTAGAGTGGACGGAGTTCAGGATGTCACTTACTCAAGCTATTAAACTACTCATCCAGTTTCCTCACCAGATTGGAGCCTGCCTGCGGGCAGAGATCATAAACTGGTTTATATGCCCAGTTTCTGCAGCATGCTGTACTCCGTTGGCTCAATAAGTGACTGGTGTATCCCTTATTGGTTGAACACATATCTAATGTTAAGTGGTCCTGTCTTTGCCTTGAGTTATCTTCTTCTTTTTCATTTCACTTCATGATAAGATTATATATTTGCCTAAGGACTCTTTGCTTTACACCTCTCTTTTGGAACTTTCCACTCAGGGTCTAAGCTTATAAGTTTGTTCCATGACTATACAAGATCAAGCCTCTTAACTCCTAGAAGGGCTAAGCAGAAAATCAGTCCTCAATTCGAAGTTTGATTTTATACAAAAAGTCTTGTACCCTCCTAATTAAGCACTTTAGTCAGCTGAAGCAAGTCTCCAATTTAATAATTTTAGTAGTATTTGAAATTGTTGCAGAATATATTGTGTCAATAGAAAATTAAGTATTGCTTTTTTAAAAGGATTCTTTCTTTCTTCTTTCTTCTTTCTTTTCTTACCAGGGACTGAACCCAGAGGCATTCTACCTTTAAGCAATACCCCCAGATAAATGACTGAGGCTGGTCTGGAACCTGCAATCCTCCTTTCTCAGTTTCCCGAGTACTAGGATTACACACATGTGCCACCACGCCCAGCATTACTTTTTTTTCAACAGAGTTACCTTCATACTATTATATTTCACTTAACTTTAGCAAAATAGTTTATGTGCAAACTAAAAAATAAATTCATTTGTTTGTAGTCTGACGAGTGAAATTTGGAAAACCAATATTGTTTTTTGATAAAAGACAAAAATAATCATTTTATTAATCAACTTCCAAATAATACTAGCCTTGCAGAAAAATCAAACACTTCCTGTAAAAGCTACCAATCCCCAATATTTCCAAGAGCCAATATGAAACATACACATGGCTATCAGAATTGAAGAGAAACAATTGCAGGCATAGGGATGGAGGCTTTCCAGTTAGATGTGCTCTGGACTGTGTCCTGTCCTCCATGTCCTGTTATTTCCATTTTGTTTTTTTCTGCCTTTTCTTGCCTTCTTTTTCCTTGCCAGCCTCAGCAGCTGAGTAGCCATTTTTTCTGAGTTGGTGCATAGACAGGCTCCATGGGAAGAATTCCATCGTCCTCCAGCCTCCTTGATCTCTTCCTTGACCACTTCCTTCCTCTTGGGTTTCTTCTGCGTTTATTTGCTCATGCCTCTTTGTTTAGATAGCAAAGATGAGGTCATCCAACTGCTGGAATATCCTGAAGGCTGGATTCTATGTCCCGTACTTTATTGGATTTGATCTCGTCCAATTTACATGGTCAATTTGAGTCAACATGGAAGTTGAAAGGAACTTGAACTCTAGGTTAAGTTGTATATCACCTGTATATTATCATTTAGGACGTATCACGAGGTGAGTCATTGGGGGAGGCAGCAAAGCTCGGGAACAAGAAATGTTAAAAAGGCCCAAGGTCAATTTAAGTGCCAGGAAACATTACCCATGAGTAGAATGGAAATACGGCTTGTTGTCAGGTGATATCAGGGATCCTGTGTCTATGATTGAATCAGTTACTCTCTGCAGTGGAGAGACAAGACAGAAAGAGTTAAAGGAAAAGCAGGGGGTGCGTAGACAGCGGAAAGAAAGCTGTGAAGGTTTTCCTGCCGAGCTAGTGAATATTCTACTTCTTTGCTGTCATTACTAAGACATACTCTAGGAAAACGTTTTCCTTACTGAATTTCAAAACCTTTTTTGCAGAAGTATCTGTGTTCGGCCGTCCTAAAAAAGCCAGAACCCAAGCAGAATTTTTGTATATTTTATTGGAAACATGGAAACACTGCATTCACACTTAATTAGCCCATTTGGAAAATATTGATCAGAACATTCCATTTTCGAAAAAGCACATTTCAATTAGGACTCCAATCACTGCATTATTAACATCATCTCCATAAAATTAGTCAGTCTCCTTTAAGCTTTACATTGCCAGAGATGTCAGTTTGATTACTTTCGAAAACAATTAAAATGAGTTGCAATTTTCTCTAAGACTGTGAGTCACATATGGATTGATGAACATTCTCAAGTCACCATGCATTAAAATGCAAACAAACAGGCAATTATCATATACCATCAAATATAATTATACATGCTAATCTCCATAAAATCCTACAAGTTAATACCATATATTAGCAGTTAATCATATAGTTTAAATGGGCCCAGGATGCATTTTTATGAACTCTCTAATCTGCATCCGTAAGGAATGCATAGAGCTGGGTAGGGGTGGAGGTGGGGGCGATGCAAATGAAAATTCTTAAGTACAAGGGGATGTATTTTAAAACATTTACCACTCCTAGAAGAATAGCTGTTCTAATTCAAGGGCCTAGGTTAAGAGTCCAGAATCTCATGGATCCAGCTCACTCTGGAAGCCACCGGAGAAACCACTTTCTCTCCCACTATTATACTTGGGAGGCTCCCAAGAAGGCCAGACCAAGAGATTATCTTGCCCGCAATTTCCTATCCTGTTCTACTTCCTCCCCACCCATGAACAACCCAATTAAAAGCAAATATATTAAAGAATTTTCTTGAGTTGGTTTCCTTTGTCTCAGCCCTGACAGTGCACCAAGGCAGGCCCTACCACATAGCCCCTGTTTGATTCACAAGAAGTATAAGTCACTTCATCTGCGAATTCTTTGGAAGAACCCTTCCTTACCTACGTTAGCACTGATTGTCTTGTATCACCTCTGTTGAACTGTGAGGCACCTGGTGAAGGCCTCCCACTTGAATCTACTTCTCTACCTCTTTTTAAGTTCAATATGATGCCTAGTACTATGCTAACATTTTTAATTGTTCAAAAGAAGTTTTAATACTTAAAAAAAAGACAAGAGGAAGCTTTGATGGATAAGGAAACTGGGGCTGAAATTAAACCTTCCAAACTGTGTAGATGCTATTTTCAAAATAGGAGGGAGTTTGGAGCTGGTGGTAGAGACAGTTGTTCCTTGAAGGCACAGATGATGAATGCTTCTTTGCACAGTAAGAAATCAGCTGTGAGATTGGGCAAGGTATCTGCAGTAGAACAGAGAGCGGTGTGGCTCTTCTCTGTGTTTCTGTGTATGTGACAGTGAACATACTGCCAATTACTGGGAGATAGTAGCTTGTGCAGCCTGGATCACCCTGTGGGGTAAAGAGCTTATGAAAGAATGTTTGCAGAAGGAGCAGACAAGGATGGGGAAGCAGGATGTCTTCCAAAACTGGGAGAATCAAAAAGGCTTTAAGATCATCTCTTGCATAGCTCTCAGTGGTCCAAGAAACGTTTTGCATTCCAGACACCTAGAGAAGCAGGGCTGAGAGACAGAGTTCAGCTGAGAGTGCAACTGCTAGTCATCCCATGGAATTCTGTCCCCTTGAGAATTGGAATTCTGGTACAAGACTGATCCAGCTGGAAGGAAACCACAGGTCTAGATAGAAAATAGATTTGTTCCTGTTACCAGCAAAGACTTTATCGGGGGGAGGATGTTCTGAGTGAAAAAAAAACATTTCTGATATCTATTAAAAATTAGTTTGATTACTCATTTAAATTATATAATTACATTTAAAGTAAAGGATTTAATTTGCTTTTGCTTCTCGTGGTTGCACGGCTTGCACATTTCCCCAAAAGGCTGTGGTTGTGTTGTCTCTAATACTCAGTCTGCCATCTAGAAGCAATTCAAGGGAGCTGAGCTACTTAAGTGACCCTATTGTTACCTTTGCAATAATGATTAACAAATGGAAGGACAGAAAGGGGATAAAAATGGAACAGAAAAGGAGGAGAAGGCAGTCAGGTAGGAAGCAGGCAACCTAACACTTAGGGAACTCCCAGCACACACAGGCACTGTGCTGAGGACTTATCCAAATGATGCTTCATTCATTTTTCACCCAAAAGAAGAGCGGAGACCTTTTGATGCTTTGCAGATGAGAACCTCAGGCATGGCTATGCTAATAGGTTTCCCTAAACACCCTGACTTCAATGATGAGAAGTTATCATTTAGAGCCAAATAGTTAAGATTCCAAAGTCCACTTTCATTTCTTAGAAAAGAGGTGGCTGGCGTCTGATTGCTAAGGGTGTTTGAGTGTTTCACTTTTATTGTGCTGATTAAATTTTCTGAGTCTATGTTTGAGTAGGTATGTGGGACCTTGCACGTTGGCCTTGAGCAAAGAATGGAATTTCAATAGCTGGTGATGGGAAGCAGCGAAGCATTGTTATTCCAGAAGGTACGAGCCTGTGGGAACAGCTAGGCATTTAGGGCACCAGCACAAGGGAGTCTGTGCTCACACTATTCCCTAAGATCATGACAGTATTTGCAAAATAAAAGTCAGACATCAAATATGCTTGGATGGTTATGCTTGCCCTCTTTTTATTTTTGGAGCTGCATCATTTGAGATTATATATAACAGATTCAGTGAAATACAGGAAAGAACCCTGTTTAGCTGCCTCTGCTTACTTAGACTGTGTTACTGTGGCTCCTCCCAGAACATCTGTGGTCTTTGTAACAATAATAAACATCTTCGGGAGTATTTGCCAACTCACAGCCCCTTTCTCACAGACTGGCCCCTTCTCCTTCTAAGGGACAGCTTCTACATTCATCTGTATAGCTGTAGTCTCACAAGCTTGGCTGTGGCTCAGTAGGTCAGAGACATACACCTCCCTCCAAGCCCAGCTAATGCACTCTTGTTCTTTTAGACTTGGAATTGAAACCAAGAGAATTCAGTGTGTTCCAACTGAAGGGTTGCCTATAACAGGCAAGCAAGTCAGGAACATTGTGGAAGCCAGAACCTATTATTTGGAGCAGGGAGATAGCACCTGAGAGGATGGAAGGGACAGAAACAACTGCACAGAGAACAAACACTATGAATGAGCAACAGGCATCCAGACATCCTATTCCAGCCTTTTCTTAGAGTGTATCTGCCTTCACATTTATTGGCTCCATGAGACATCCCTACTTTTTTATAACAAAATTCTACTTTGAGCTAAAGGCTTGCTTCTGTTGCTTGCAACTGAAGATTCCTAACTAACAAAACAGTAAAGCAATATTCCGCAGAGCTCTGTGTAATACAATAATCTGATGACAGTCTTCAGGATAGATCAGAATGGGATAAAACTAAAAGCAATACTCTTGTGTGTGTGCAGTAAAGCCTTATAATTGATTTCCTCCATGATAATTACAACGTGGTCTACAGAAGTTTGCTATCCCTCTCTCAGCTGAGCATGCAAATGAGAGCTACAGAAGAGGAACACACAGCGGAGCTCACTCTTGTTCCTCCGAAGCACTTGTCCTGCCCAACCAGTAGGACTAGACATCATTAACTCCTCAATGTTCCTAGTTGTCGCTTGTAGCAACACTCCTGGGCTGCTTTTCAAGATGTATATTGTTCTCTAATTTAGGCTTTTAATTAATCCAGTTGACCTTGCTTTTGGCGTGCCCATCTCTGTTCCAAACATGTGAAAATTATTTTATCTTTGCCACATATGTTTTCAAGGATGCTCAAAGAACCTCCAAATGTTGAAATGAGAAATAGATGAACTACTATTTGAAAGATCACTGAATGCCTGTCCCAAAGAAGGCAGATCAGGAAACCCTGCCTATAGAATATCCATGTGCTTCCCTGTGTTTTCCAGCCCTCTTATCTTTAGGTGGGGACATGTGGCAATTCCTTACCAGTGTGCTGGGAATGGAATTGGCATGTGTGACTTGTGGACAGGAGCCAAGAAGAGGGCAGTTGGATTTGCTGTGCACATTCCTCTCCTCCTCGGTCACAGCATTTTTAGGGGTTCTCTGTTCCAAATTGTGCAACCATAAAACGTGAGAATTTACAGCAGACAGGGTCCTGGTGAGATAGGATATAGATGAGTCTGTCCCTGGCCTCTGTTGTACAAGTGATATGTTTGAGAAATAAACATTCATCCTGTTGAGCTGTAAAGTCTTGGGATCGTTTGATAGGACAAAATCAGCTCTCCCATCAAGAAATACTAAGCATGACTCTTGCAGTTTATCTACAAAACTGAGTCAGGCAAATGTTTTATTAAGAAATGTCCTGCAGCTTTGGGCAAAGTCTCCTCACCTGGATTTCTTTGCTTCCCTTCCTTCTTGACGTCCTTCCGCACAAAGCAAACACATCAGAAAGGGGAGAAGGTTGTTAACGATGAGGGCTCAACGCTTCAACAGATGGATGTTTCTTCCAGTCCTGCCATGTGTACTGTTTGTCCTGAGAGAATCTATTTTAATGATCTAAGCTTCAGGATGCTTAACTGTACATAGAATGGAAGCACCTGTCTTGCAGAGTTGTAAAGATTAAGTGAAGGAACACGGGCCACATCAAGGGGCCTGAAATGTTCAAGGAACGTAAGCCACTATAATTAGATGATTACTAAGTAGATTGACTAATGGCACCTGGAAATTGGCAGACGGGAGCTCAGTGCAAAGGCTCAGATATGGAGTTTTCCAGCCTCAAATGGCTCTGTGGACCTTTTGCCATTATTCAGTTATATTCCTAGGTGGACAGGTTCTCAAAATGGTGCTCATTTTAACAGTTTTCGTTGTAGAAATTTTCATGTGTCTGCAGGTGTGCCTGCCCATAAGTCCTCCTCAAGGGAAGTATAAAAGACATGGTTTATCTCTTAAGTAACTCGCTGTAGGGACTAGCAGAATCTTGCCTAAAGAAGGCGTTATGTTTTCTTTAGGTAGCAAAAGCAGAATTAGGTCACAAACAAAGGATGTGTTATTTCAATGCTGGGCTTGTGATTTTTTTCTATCAGGGCTTGATCTAAACCACCTCTTGTTCCTTAACAAGGGCGGAGTAGTAGAGCAGGCAGGTCTGGCTTGCTTTGCCAGCCCCAAAATGCATATCACTTCTGACTATGCACAGAGAGAAATTTCAAGTTCTGTGGGTGTGCTGAGAAAAAATGGCAGGAATCTGCCTACAGGGAAGCAAGAACTTGGCGAAATGACAAATGTCCTACGGAGACAAGTAAGTCAAAGGTCTTGGCTAGGGATGGTTGGAGCCTCGCTGGGACACCAGCTTTTAGGGTTTTAGTGGGTGAGGTTTGCTGGTTTGTAAGAGAGTGGCTGGACTTGTTACTAAAATAAAGGCTTTAGCTGTTCAATGAAACCTTTTGATTTTTTTATTCTCCTGAAACTAGAAGTGTAATAGGGTGTGACGTTGACCTGACTAGTCACAGGGTTAAGTGGGTTAGTTATATAAAGTCACAGTGCAAATCCAACAGGTGTCAACATGAACTGAGACAGAAATTGAAGCCTTACTTGGAATGAATTTCTATTTGCAGAACAATTTTAAGCAGTGGATTTCTTAAGTTCCAAAAGCCATCACAATAAGTGATAAGAGATGGATTTCCATCTCCAAGATGGTAGCAGAGAAACTGAGGCAAAGCAGGGCCAGGAAGGAAGATGTCCTTCCACCCTCTTCTGCTGTGACCAGACATGAAACTCTAGATTATGTGGACTTGGCTCTATCTATTGAGGAAGCCACCACTCCACTTCTTGATTTTTCTATAGGTCTTTTCATTTTATTTATTTTACCTTATTATTAGTATTGATTAAAGATAGAATATGCTTCTCTTTTCTACTTTGCACATCAACAACACATTTGATTTTTAGAAATATACTCAGCCCTTATCTTACTCCAAAGATTTGAAAACACCTTCCTGTGGTCATCTGCCTCTCGCTATTCTTCCAAGCTCATCTTAAGAGTCACTTATATTTTTACCATGGTTCTATGGAAAGCCAGCTCCGAGTTCTCCATATTTAGGAAGACCTGAGGAGCTCCCCACCTGTACTGCCATCCCTGGAAATGGCTTCGCAGTTCCCAAAGCTTTTTTCAGAAGTGAAATCATTTGCAATTTTTTTCCCATATTCCTCATCAGGAAAACCAGTCAAACATCTTAATATGCATGCCATTATTTCCAATGTGGTGATTGCCAAGCTGGAAATGGTGTGCAGAATGTCATGTCATGTCTGTTTGGGGCTTCGTCAGGTCCCCTTGCCAGACGACGGCCTAAGGATGAAAGTTAGTGGTAACTCTGACAATATGAATGGCGCAGACAAGAAAGGGGATTTTTCAAGAGAACTGGACAATGTGGGCATAGGTTAGAAATCTAACTCTGCTAAAAAGAGAACCCCTGTTTTCCTTTCCTGCCTGTCCTGGCTTAGAAGGTAGAGAGAATAGTGAGATAAACTGCTACCCTAGGTGTGATGTATCATGTGTGTGTTCCTGACCTCTTAGCATGCATATCCTACAACTGAGCCACACATATGTCATCTCCCTGGCTGGGCTACCTGAGGGTTAGCTCAGAGTATTCCAGGAGAGCCTTTAGGATAGAAAAGTGATGATCAGGGTATTGAAATCAGGGAAGCATGATTTTCATTTCCTGCTCTGTCCCTTGGTAGTTCTGTGACTTTAACAAACTTCCATAACTTCAACAAGCCCCATTTTCTCTTTTATAAAACAGGGGAACTTATCATTTTTATTTCTTGAGTTATTATAAAAGTTACATGACACAGCAGGGAAACAACGAATGGCATTCCCTTATTGTTCAATGATTTTACAAAGTGCATCTCTGTCTTCTCTCCAGGATGCCTCTGGATAGACTTACACCATCACCTGAGGTCACCTACTTTCCTGCTAAGACAGAAGGCAGAGCTCCGCCCCCTGCAAAGTGAACCCCCTCTTCTGTCACCAGTTCGCCTCCCCTCTCTGTTTCTCATTGTCTCATAACTCCTGAAATGCCAACCCCCAACCAGCCAGGGATCCTGTCCATACACCGAAACCACATATTTTTTTATTTTTTTGGTACTGGGGATTGAACCCAGAGAGGGACATTCTACCTCTGAGCTATACACCCCTAGCCCTATATTATTTTATTTATTTTGAAATAACGCCCACTAAGTTGCTGAGGGCTTCACTAAGCTATTGAATCTGGCCTTGGACCTGCAATCATCCTCCTGTCTCACCCTCCCACGTACTGCAATTACAAGCATGTGCCACCACACCCGGCTCAGAAACCACATCTTAAATTTTTAGAAACAAAACAAACCAAAAAGCCAACAAACTCCATAACTCCTCCTTAACCTATATCCCCCAGCCCTTCCCCTTTTCTCTGCTCTTCTTCTCAGAAAAACCCTATGAAATATTCATTTTCCCCTACTAGTTAATGATTATTGTGGGTATTTTTGTTATGTTTTGATTTTGGTTTTGGTCCTGTTTTAGTTTCTTGTTGTAAGTTCTCTTTACTAATTCATTCAAAATGCTTCCCCAGGAACCTCCTTTTGCCCTCTGTGTTCTCCGATAGATGCATCAGGTACCACTGACCAAATCTCTCCAGAGCTCGTGCATTCTGTTCCTCTGCGTTCATGTTCCCTGCCGCTACACCTGGCCCACAGCCACCATCCCAGCATCTCCCTTTAGCAAAACACCCGTGAGTTCCTTTGTCTTTCTGCTATGTTAGAGCTTGTTGTTGTTGTTGTTGTTGTTGTTTGGTTGTTGTTGTTGTTGTTTTCGTTCCCATATCTACCTCTTTCTTAGTTTACCCTTCTTGCAGGAAGAGTAGATTGTACAAGCACTACCTCAAGACAAAAGCCTGGACAAACTAAGATTTTGAGACATTTTAGCCTCCACAATGAATACTTGAGTATGGGATCTATCTGTAAATTCCTGTTATGTTAGAGTTATGAAGGGATGTCCAGTCACTTTCTAGCTTTCAGAGTTGTTGTAAAGATGTACAAAGCCATCCTGACCTTTCTTTTATTAATTACTTAGTTAATTTTTTATAGGTGCATTATAAGTATGCATTCTAATGAGGTTCATAGTGATAGAAACACACATGCACACAGCGCTTGGTGTGTTTCTCTCCTGATCCCACCCACTCCCTGGCCCTCCTGTACATAATATTGAAATTGACATTGATAACTTTATATATAAATATAGCACTATTTGAGCTGTTTCCTTCATACTGGTCTTCTTCTACATTTTTTTTTCTCTTGCAAGGCAAATTTTTACTTTTTGCAAAAAGGGTGTGCCACCAACAAAAGTCTGGTAAGAAAGCACAATGAGCGGGAAGTCCACCCAGTTTTTATACCTAACATAGATTTCTGCACTGTGTATTTTTAATTGGTGGGAACGCGGTTTTACAGTCTTACCTGATTGGCTAATTCATCTAGAATGGAATGCTGGGGGAGACTGATATAGTTTTGATTTATGTATTTATGTTGATTTTTTTTTGGTTCTTTCCTCTGGAATTTTACTGGATCTTCCCACTTTATACAGTATGTTGACACATCACAACAGAATTCTTTGGTGTAAGTCTATATTTATCTCTTGCTGTGGCTCTGTTTGTGTTCTTCTTTATCTAGAAATCCTTCTGCTCTAGGAAATATTATTGTAGTATTTCTTCATATTTTCTCTCCCTGCCTTTTCTCTCTTTCCTTTATCTGGTATTTTTTTAATAAATTTTTATTGATGCATTATAGTCTCACATCATAATGCAGTTCATAGGGATAGTGATATGCACGCACACAGCACTTGGTGGGCTTCCCCCAGCTCCCTCCCCCTCATACAGGGTATTGAGATTGACCTAGGTATTCTCATATATGTACATAATTTCAATGGAAGTGATTCCTTCATTGATCCTCCCTCTTCTTCTCCCTTTTCCCCTAGACCACCTTCCTGGCTCCACTGGGGTTTCTCCCCTATTATCTGAAGTCCCTCTGGTATCCCAATTACTCTCAGGCTTCCACATATGAAAGAAAATATATGATCCTTCAACTTTCTGTGACTGGCTAATCTCACTTAGCATAATGTTCTCCATGTCTATCCATTTTCCTGAAAATGACATTATTTTGTTCTTCTTGATTGCTGAGTAGAATTCATTGTATGTATATCCCATAATTTTGCAATCCATTCATCCATTGATGGACACCTAGGTTTGTTCCATAATTTGGCTATTGTGAATTGTGCTGCTATTAATATGGATATGCATATATTACTATAATTTTCTGATTCCAGTCCCTTTGGAAAGATACCCAGGAGTGGTATAGCTGGATCATATGGTGGATTCATTCCCAATTTCCTGAGGAATCTCCACACTGATGTCCATAGCAGCGGCACTAATTTGCAATCCCACCAACAGTGTAGAAGAGTTCCTATTTCCCCACATTCTCGCCAGCATTTATTGTTATTTGACTTCTTGATGATTACCATTCTGATTGGGGTTAAATGGAATCTCAGTGAAGTTTTGATTTGCATCTCCCTGATTGCCAATGATGTTGATCATTTTTTATGTATTTATTGGTCATTTGTATCTCTTCTTTTGTAAAGTGTCTATTTAGTTCTGTTACCCATTTCTTGATTGGGCTATTTTTTTTTAGTGCTGAGTATTAAGTACTTTGTATATTCTAGATATTAGTCCTCTATCAGCAGGATAGCTGGCAAAGAACTTCTCGCATTCTGTAGGCTCTTTCTTTAGACTCTTGATGATTTCCTTTGATGAACAGAAGCTTTTTAGTTTAGTGCCATCCCATTTATTAATTCTTGTTTTAATTTCCTGAGCTTTGGGGGTCTTATTGAGGAAGTTTCTACTTGTACCTACATGTTGCAGTGTTGGATCTATGTCCTCCTCTAGTAACTTCAGAGTCTCTGGTCTAATTTCCAGGTCTTTGGTCCATCTTGAGTTGACTATTGTGTAGGTATTCTTATTGACTATAAGCTGGGAATTCTAGATTTCTCCCGCTTTTCTTTTCTTTTTTATTTTCTGGTACTGAGGGTTGAACCTATTGGCATTCTACCTCTGAGGTACACCCTCACTCTTTTTTAATTTGAAATAAGGTCTCACTAAGTTGCTGAGGTTCCCCACCACGTTGGGACCTTGAGCCTGTGATCCTCCTGTCTCAGCCTCCCACGTACTGGAATCATAGGCATGAGCCACTGAACCTGGCATTTTATCCAGTATTTAAAATGTTCTACTTTATTTTCTCCTTCTTGTCCCTTTCTTCTGTATAGCTGTTCTTTTTAGAGAATTTCTTCATAACTTCCTTTCTCCTAATGCTATTTTTTATATTCTGTTTATAATTTGTAAGTACTATTTTTTGGTCTCTGAATATTTCATATGTTCATATATATCACATGTTCCTGCTTCTCAGATGCAGTATTTTCTTTGCTTTCTGAGGATATTCACAATTTGTTCTTGTTTGTTTATATGTTTAGGGATATTCTTCTCCCTGCATATTCTCTATTTCTTTCAAGTGGCTTTCCTGTTTTTGTTGGTGGTCGTTTGTATTTTTTGTTTTCGTTTGGGTCTCAACTATTTTCATGTTAGAGTCTTTCCTCAAATGTGTAGTGGTTCCTTGCTTTCTGATCCTAATTATACAAATAAGTAGCTAAGTGATTTTCCCACAGCTCGGTTTAGATTCTGTTTCCGGGGTTAGTAGTTATTCCCATATATTTGCTCTGCAGATTCTAAAAGTGTGCCAATGTTTTGTGGTTCACATTATCCCTTTAATTATGGGTTTTGTGTCTTTAACAAATTTCCTTTAGAATTATTTATTTGGATTTAGATGGGAGAAAAAGTAGAAGTCTGTTTTCCTTCTGCCATCCTTACCTGGAAATCTCCTCCCACTCATGCCTCCTGTGGAATAGCGCCTCCCAGCTGGACTCCCCTGGAATGGTTCTATCACATTTATCAATGGTTTTCTGATTGCCATTTGCAATGAACACTTCCCATTTACCAGCTTCTTAAAGCATCACCATTCCATCCTTCTAGAAACACGCTCCTCTAGAGAGTGCTTTCTATCACTCTTCTGCTATGTTGGTCTGGTCACCACCATCCAAGACACTTCTACCATGCGGTCACCACACCAAATTGGACCCCCTTGACAACAGACAGCATCTCAGTGATGTGTCAGCCTTAGAATGTGCAGATTCATAAGACTATAATAGAAGTTCTTCCTCTCTTATCCATTGTCCCAGCCAATGTATAGGACCGTGTACCAAGCCCTGGCACATGCTGGTCTGAGTTGAATGCCACGGTGGAATCTAAGACCACTACATTTGTAAAATTATCCTTATATTGCTGTATTATTAAGATGATTCTTGTATTGCTGGATTATTATTTGAAAAGAACGATAGCTTAGCATACATTTTTAACAAAAGCTTCTGGTTTGTTTATTTTGTTTACAACCTCCAAATAAACTGTTTTATGTGTCCTATAAATTGCTGTGGAATTTGTCGAGGATCAACATCATGATTTTTCTAGTCTATGGCCCATCTTCCAGTTGCTGGACTTTCTTAGTGGTTTTGTATTGCATGCAAAAGATCGCAATGTGACATAGATGGTCTTTAATTGGGCCCTGTGTTTCTTACACATAAAAATATATGCCTGGCCTCTAATCCATCCTAACAGATTCACTTTACCACTTCCATTGGGGAGCTCTGTCTTTGGTACAGAATAATAGAAAAAAATAAAATAATCACCTTTGCTTCTTGTCTGTCCTATGCCAATTTCACCCTTTGGCAGAAGTGATTTTGCCACAAACTTAGAGAAAACAAAAATAGTTTGGTATTGTTGTTGTTTTATTTACTTATATATTTATTTATTTAATTTTTTACTTTTAAGACAGGCCTCAAGTATCCTATACTTCAGGCTTGCAGATAATACCATTATAGGTCCACACTACCCTTGTTTATCTATAGCTAGATTAAATTTAGCAGAAAATCTCTGTTCACATATATACTACTTTGTACAAATATGTCTTCTCGTCCATTCTCTCTCATTTGAGTTTTTCATATTTTAAATTTTATCTAATTTTGTATTTTCATACGCTTTTTATTTATAATCTCATGAGGTTATTATCTCCATGTTCCAGGGGGAAGAATCAGTCTCAGGGAGAATGATATCAAGACAAACTTTATGTATTGCTCAGAAGTCAGAGCAAGACTGGAAAACCAGGTCTGTCTGTCCCCAGAGCTGCCGCGCATGTGTGGACACTGAGAATGAGACACAATTACACATGTTGTGTCCTTGTGCTGATGTGGCCTTGGACACTGGGGTTGTAATGTCCTGTGCAGTCTGAGAACCACTTGCTTGACCCTGATCGAGCCATCCGAAAGTTGAGGGTCAGTTATTCTACAAACCTCAATGTGAGTTTAATTGCAACTTGCTGCCCCTGGAGGGAAGGACAGGGGAGAAAAGGGGCCCAACCAGGAGAGAAATGAGTCGCCCCATTTCAGCTGGCCCAGCTCAACATCCTCTGACGCTGTAAATGTGACTCAATGTCAAAAAATAAGTTTTTTCTCAGGCTCTGGGTTAGCAGGGAACAAGGGAGATATGTAAGAACAGAACAAGAAAACCTGCAGGCAGCATGGAGTGCAGCAGGTACTGCTGGGTCTTAGAACACAAAGGATTGGTTCCAATTTTGGTGATGCAGAAACAGAGATTTTCAAGTAGGAAGAAAATTAAACTAATATGCAACCAATTGGGAGGTTATAACCTCATATTCAAGGAACAATGGCCCCACGGTGGTATCACGCACATTTCCATTGTTCTCCTCTTTGCTTGTTTTTAAAAGCTGCAAGACCACACAAAATGCCTGGTGGGCCAAAGAATTCTTATTCTCAAAGGGAGAGAGAACATTGTTTGGCATTGCCAACTCTTTAGTGCACAGATCAAAGATTCCAAGAACAACTGGCAAGAGGAGAGACGCAATGTGCCTAATTCGTTTGTTTCTGAAAAAAAAAAAAAAAAGCACCAGATTAAAGTGAATGGGGAACCAAAAAGAAAGTTAAAAAACAAGACGCATCATGAATTTTCTGTTAAGAATGTTTTAGTGAAGAAGCCAAAGTAGGTGTAACTTCAGTGGTCTAGAAGGAAGTGGCATGAAATGGTCTGCCCACATTTGGCTGTGTGCATATGTGTACATGTTGATATGTATGTGAGCACACTCTTGTGCTTGTATGTATGTGTTCATATACCTGTGTACCCATGCATTCTTGCATGCATACACACACATGTGGTTGAATGTGTGTGCACATTTTACTTGTATGTGTGTGAGGCATGTGCTTGCATGCATGTAGATGTTTACATGTGTCTGTACACGTGTGTGTGCCCTTGAGCATCATGGAAACCACTTGAGCTTGCTGTGGATGCCATCTCCCCAGAGCCATATAGACAGAGTTCAGAGTCCTTCATAGTGGTCCGGGGCAGAGTATGGCAGACCTACTATGCTTCTGTTAGAAAAGTGTTGGTCCATGTTGGAGAGAAACCAAGCCTAGTGCCAAAGAATTGGAATCCCATTTCAGCCTTGCTGGCCAAGTACAGTTAATCCCTTTTTTAACATTCATTTTATTACCTATTAACTGTATGGTTATGCTTGTCTCTGTAGGTATGCTATTTTTTTTTTGTTTAGTGGTAGATTGTCATGGATCTATGTCAAATTATTCTACAATTTGACATTTAAAACCAAGTGTCTCCTGGACTACTGTGAAAGCAGCTGTCCTGAGAGGGGAAGCAGAGCTGGTCTTGAAATGAAGGGATTTAAAAAAAATATCACAGCGACCACTACATTTTCTTTTGAGGACACAGTCTCTAAAGCCACTCTTTTTAAATACTGTCTGATCTCATTCATCCGTTTAATGCTCCAGAATGGATATAATATTTTATACATGACAAGCCCACAAGAGAGATTCTATATCATTCTCTCCAGTAACATAGTATAACATGAACTAATCGGAGTGGGAAAATATTCATCCATTTCATACAGACAGTTAAAACATCTGCTGCCAAAATTCCATGACTGCCATTTATTACTAACATAGAGAACATTTCTTATGCAATCATAAAAGCACTTTCCAAAAAAACCACTGAGGTTTGTGAATTGCTTTCAAATATGTAGCTCTTTTTACATAAAAAAAAGAAAAGTCGAAAATCTCTATGCAATGCCAGTTTCGAATTCAAGACATATTTTTCTTAATTTTTTAAAACTTGTATTTAAATAATAATTACTTAATGATTCAAATTAACTAAATTTGGATTTCTTAGGATATGAGTTTTACTGATAAAAATGTATGATTTGTTTTGTAAACAATATTCTATGTTATTTAAGTTATTTCAAATTTTAGGTCGCTTTCAAATGTGCAACTCTTTTTACAAAAAAGAAAAATTGAAAATCTCTATGTACTGCCAGTTTTGAATTTAAGACATGTTTTTCTTACGATTTTCAAGCTTATATTTAATTAATAATCATTTAATGATTCTAATTAATTAAAGTTGGATTTCTTAGGACATGAGTACAGCTTTAATGATAAAAATGTATGATTTATTTTGTAAATACTATCCTATGTAATTTAAGTTTAGGAAAAAAGAAATATAAGATATTCAGAAGTATCATAAAGAAATATAAATGCCGGAAATCTTTGAAATGTATTACCAGTTTTAGCATTAGTATGCCAAAGATACTATTTAACATGATGTTGCTTGTGTTATAAAAATAACTTTTCTTTTGATCACATGGAAGATAAAACTGGAAGTTTACTCATTCTGTCTGTTAAATGTACACAGTGTGTCCTACATTACACAACTGAAGTAGAAATGAAAACAATCTTGATTCAGAAGCATTCAATGCTTCATGTAAAAGTTAAAATAATTTAGAAGAAAAAGCAAACAAAAAATAATTTTATTTTAAACAAATTAAAAGCAAGAGAATATAAAATGACCCTGTCATTTGACAACAGAAATGAGGGTTTGGACATTGAGAAGTTTTTGCATTATTTTTTTAAGTGGATTTGTAATGTGTTTAAAGGATATTTTATTTTATTTATTTATTATTATTATTATTTTTTGCGGTACCGGGGATTGAACGCAGAGGCGTTCTACCTCCGCACTACGCCCCCGGCCCTATTTTTTATACTTTATTTTGAAACCGGGTTTCACAAAGTTGCGGAGGGCCTCACTAAGGAGAGAGAGAGAGAGGGAAAGAGAGAGAGAGAGAAAGATCTGAGGCTGGCCGCGAACCCGGATCCTCAGGTCTCTGCCTCCCAAAGTACTGGGATTACAAGCATGCACCACCACGCCCGGCCCTTAAAGGATATTTTATGAATTCAAAAGTGGCACCAATTTGATATAAGTTAAATGAAAAAGAAAACATTGTATTGATATTAGGTACGCTTGCTTATTTTTTTCTGCATGTGCAAGAGTTCTAATCCCTGGGGTAATTTCTGAAACACCATCACTAGTATTCTATATTATCATCACAAAGAATTCACACACAGAGCTGCAGGCCACCATGTCAACCTTGCCCAGAAAAGTGAGGGGGGCTTATGTAACTCAAGATTAAGGACAGAGCAAAATCAGGTGAGAAGTTATTTTTCCTTTTAGTTTTTTATTCTCAACTAGTGTTCAGCTATTTTTCATATATTGCCCATCATTTGTAATCATGCCTTCTCTGGATATGTATATATCATTCAAATTTTATTAAAATCATTATAGATTTCCCCCTATCTCATTTCTATCAATTTCTCTTTTGGACTTTCTCACAGATACATTTATACCTATTTCTATATCTATCTCTGTATCAAAAAGGATTTTTATTGTCATAAAATTTATATTGACAAAAACAAAATGAGTTTAAATACTTTAAAATATATATTTGTTAAGGAATTTATGGTGTGATAATAGTCAAACAATAGTATATAATACAGACACTTTTATTTTTTATTTTATTTATTGTTTATTTATTTATTTTTTTTGTTTTTTTTATTTTTTATGTTTTTACTGGTGCATTGTAGTCTCACATCACAATGAGTATCAGTTTGGTGTTAACATACATGCACACAGCTCTAGGTGTCCCTCCCCCCC
>PVJS01025489.1:6593-27920 GCA_004027185.1 Glis glis
CCCCAGCAACAAAAAAACAAAAAAAAAAAAAGTGAAAGAGCAAGTGTTGACAAGAACGCAGAGGAAGCCGAGCCCTCATCCACTGCTGATGGGCAGATAACAGCTCCATGCCACTGCTTTTGAAAACAGTTTAACAATCCCACACTGTTTAAACAGTTCTCACATGACCCAGCAATTCCAACACTAAGCAAATGTCTAAGAGAAATCAAAACATGTCCACACCAACACTTGTACATGGATGTCTACGGCAGCACTGTTCACAACAGCCCCAAAGTGGACACAACCCAAGTGCCCATCAGCACATGGATGAACAATCGCCCGCTGGGACAGTCTTCAGGATGAAAAGGAAGGGAGTGCTGATGCTCGCTGCAGAATGAATGAATCTCGAAAACATGCTAAGTGAAAGAAGCCAGGCCCCAAAGACCATATCGTATGGTCACAAGAAAGTCCAGAATAGGGAAATCTATACAGATAGAAGGTTGATTTGTAGTTGGTGGAGGTTGGGAAGGAAGGGGAAGACTGATGATAGCTACTGGGTAAGGGGTTCCTTTTTGAGATAAAGAAAATGTTCTAAAATTGACTGTGGTGGTAGCTGCACTTATCTGTGAATATACTAAAAAACACTGAAATGTACATTTTAAAAGGTTGAATTGTTTCCTATATGAGTTATATCTCAATAAAGTTGTTTAAAAAAAGAATTTCTAGCCATTTCAAACACTGTCCTTGCTACGTTTCTGATCACATGGGAACGCATCACCTCTACAGAGTCCGGGAGGATGAAGTCTTCTGCTTGCTGCAGCGACACATGCAAGCGATGCTTCCCCTGGAGGCTGTCATTGTCTTTCTGCAACCTCACCAGCTCTTCAGAAACCTGTTCTCGTGACTGCATCAGCACTGCCTGAAATAGAATAGATACTAATCACCGCCAGGAAAGTCACGGCCTGGTGACAGCGAGACCAGAGAAAATCAAGACGAAACAAATGAGGTTTGAGGATGAAGGGTACATAATAAAGCTCTGCAAGACTTACATACGGTGGCTCAGAATTTTTTTTTTTTTGCAGACTTTACACATATTCAACAAGGAGACGAGCAATGAGGCAAGCATCTCAGCTCATTCTCCACTGCTTCTACCAATAGCTCAAAGATAATGAAGCTCTTCCCCATCTCCCTAGCTACAGAAGGACTAGAATCTCTAGCTCAGTGGAAGTGGACAACACAATCAAGGCTACATCGAGGAGTTCCATGGCGCATGCCTGTAACGCCAGCAACTTGGAGGCTGAGGCAGGAGGATCGCAAGTTCGAGGCAAGCTGTGGCCATCTCAAAATAAAAATAATAGGGCTTGGGATGTAACTCAGTCATAGAGGGCCCTGGGTTCAATCCCCACTACTACAAGGAAGAAAAAAAGGTATCTAATACAGCATGTCCTCCTAGACAACTTCTGTGTCCTCATGGCATACGTTTGACAGAGGTGCAGAGAAACATAATCCCAGTACTTGGGAGGCTGAGACAGGAGGATCGCAGCAGGTTCGCAGCCAGCCTCAGCAACTTTGTGAGGCCATCTGCAACTTAGTGAGACCCTGTTTCAAAATAAAAGAATAAAATAGGGCTGGGGGTGTAGCTCAAAGGTAGAATGCCCCTTGGTTCCATCCCCAGTACCACATAAAAATAAAATAAAATGTTACAGGAAAATATTAAGATTCCCAACCCCTACCTCTGCAAGGGCCTAAGATCCATTCATGATAATTTTTAGAAAATGATAAAGTATTAGAGTTAAAAAGACTGCAAGCTGCTGCTTTTTTTTTAAATAGGATCAAGTTGCTGAGGGCCTTGCTAAGTTGCGGAGGCTGGCCTCAATCCTCCTGTCTCAGCCTCCCAAGTACTTGGATTATAGATATGTGTCACTGCGCCTGGCAAGAGGACCTCAACCTTAATTCCAACAATTCTCCAATGTCGCCTGCAACACACTCTTTTGTTGTTGTTGTTTTTGTGGTACTGGGGATGAAACCCAGGGGCCTTCCATCTCCACTCCCAGATCTATTTATTTTTTATTTGGAAACAGGGTCTCACTAAGTTGCTGAGGCTGGCTTTGAACCTGCGATCGTCCTGTCTCAGCCTCCCAAGTACTGAGACTACAAGCATGAGTCACCACGCCCAGCAACACACTCATTTTAAGTGGAATTCAGTTGAAAAGTGTCTGCAAAGGCAGATGGGCTTCAAAAAACAACCAGAAGAAGCCGGACATGATGGCGCACATTTGTAATCCCAGACTTGGGAGGCTGAGACAGGAGGACTGCAGGTTCATGGCCAGCCTCAGCTACTTAGTGAGGCTCTCTGCAACTTAGTGAGACCCTGTTTCAAAAATAAAGAATAAAAAATAAGAATAAAAAGAATAAAAAATAGGTCTGGGGTGTAGCTCGGAGGTAGAATGCCCCTGGGTTCAATTCCTAGTATTGAAAAAAAAAAGGAAGGAAATGATGCAAGGGAACAACACCATGAAACTTTATCAACGATTATTATTTTGTGTTCTCTTCATTAGAGAAACGGTTTGAACTCTCTGTTCAATGATTAGGATGAGAGTCTCCCCAACAGACCAGGTTTAGGATTCAGGGATCAGCTCAAAGGCCAGTCAGATATGGCTCAATGCCAATAAAAAAAAAAAAAAATTACCAATCCGCCTGTGGTTTTTTTTTTTTTTTTTTTTTTTTTTTTGCGGCACCGGGGATTGAACCCAGGGGCGTTCTAACTCCACGCCATGCCCCCAGCCCTATTTTTTATACTTTATTTTGAGACCGGGTCTCACGAAGTTACGGAGGGCCTCACTAAGTAGAGAGAGAGAGAGACAGAGACAGAGAGTGAGAGAGAGAGAAACAGAGAGACAGAGAGACAGAGAGATAGAGAACGTGTGCACGCACACGCGTGCGCGAGCTGACGCTGGCCGCGAACCCGGATCCTCCAGTCTCTGCCTCCCAAAGTATTGGGATTACAAGCGTGAGCCACCACACCCGGCTTGTTTTTGTTTTTTAAACTGTCATACCTGGAAAAGCTGGGTAAGAGGCAGTCCAACAGGACCAACTCTGCCACAAACTACTCAGGGACATCAGATGCAGGCTTCCTACTTTGAGAAAAAAGTAGAATAAGGCAGACGCAGCCAGGCTGGTGAGAAGGGAGGCCTGAGCCTGGAACTTCTCTGCAAGGCTCCAGCCAGCCCTTGCTCATGAAGCGCTCTGCTTCCATCCCTCTCAGGATTGATGGCTGTCTGAAAGTTCCCCAGATCCACAGAGTTACATCATTTTTTTTATAACTCACGTGAAATTAATGAGATTATTCTAAGTAAATTGGCTGTCTAGGAAAAGTACAATGAATGTTTAAAAGCTGTACTACCTAGGACTCTTGAAAGATTTCAATTTCTTTTAGCTTGTATTTGGTACTGAAGATTAAATGCCGGCCCATAATTTATGCCATTTATGTTTCACAAATCTGAAAAATAAGTCAAAGATGAAAGATTGGGGTACGGGTGGGTACAGGAGGTTGGTTGATTGATTGATTGATTTGCGGTACTGGGGATCGAACCCAGAGGCATTCTACCTCTGAGCTACACCCCCAGCCCTATTTATTTTTTTCATTCTTTATTTTGAAACAGGGTGTCACTAAGTTGCAGAGGGCCTTACTAAGTAGCTGAGGCTGGCCATGAACCTGGATCCTCCTGTCTCAGCCTCCCAAGTACTGGGATTACAAGCGTGTACCACCATGCCTGGCTCAGGAGGTTGATTTAAAAAAGAATGATAAGCCAGGCGTGGATGGCGCACACTTATAATCTCAGTACTTGGGAGGCTGAGACGGGAGGATCACAGGTTCATGGCCAGCCTCAGCAACTTGATGGTTCTTATCAACCTAGTGAGACCCTGTTTCAAAATAAAAATAAAATAGGACTGGCAGTGTCCCTCAGAGGTAGAATGCCCCTGGGTCCAATCCCCAGTACCACACACATAAATAAATAAGTAAATAAATAAATAAATATGATGTCTTTATAGTATTTTGTCTACTACTAATATTTTATAGGCACTATGGAATTTAATAGTAACCGCTTTGAACAGGGTACTAAAGTCACATCAAAGATGATTTCAAGATAGAACAAAAGGAATAAATACACTACATGTACCATATATTTTAAAATGTTGACTTACCATCTGTTCCTGAACATCCCTCTTTGCCTGGTTAAAGCCCTGTTGTAACTCTTCAAGTAGGACCTCAGATGCTTTGGCTCTTAGGACAAGTGCAGAGATCTTAACAAAAATGCATACATGGAAAATATATGGTTAGCAAATTAGTTATTCTGAAACCACTCTGCCATGCTCTCATTATTGTGTTCAGAGCTGATGCTGTACTCGTCAGTGGTAACCACTCTTCTCTCCAACAGATACGTGCTCATCCGTGTGTGCAAAGCATCAGCCTTTCAGATACCCGAAGGCAGCACCACGGCCCGAGGCATGTGCCACCACACATGAAATGAACAGCGCTATCTGGCCCCTAGAGGATGTGAACCCATATGACCTAGCCCCCCAAGGGGTTAAAATACCAGTAACAATTGGTACATTGTAAATATGCACACAAAACAGGACATATTTAAAGGATACATCAATCTTTTCAGAACTAGCTACAATCTTCTAAGATGTAGTGAAGAGTGATACATGAACGCCAGGCGTGGTGGCGCACGCTTGTAATCCCAGTACTTTGGGAGGCGGAGACCGGAGGATCCGGGTTCGCAGCCAGCCTCAGCTCTCTCTCTCTCTCCCTGTCTCTCTCTCTCTCCTTAGTGAGGCCCTTCGCAACTTCGTGAGACCCGGTTTCAAAATAAAGTATAAAAAATAGGGCCGGGGGTGTAGCGCGGAGGTAGAACGCCCCTGCGTTCAATCCCTGGCACCGCAAAAAAAAAAAAAAAAGAGTGATACATGTATAATTAACATCACAGAGCTCTAAACTCCTTTGAATTAGTTTTAATGTTCCTGGGGAGGTAATAATTTCAAAATTGAAGACTCATATAAGAACTATACATGAAAATAGATTTGTCTAGATATTTTTAAATGATTACTGTCTGAATTCTATTTCTAATAGTGGTAGATTAATGTGAACCAACCTACTTAGTAGAAAAACTATATAAAAATATAAAATTATCTACTTGAAGGCATTGAGGAAGTAACAAAGCAAAAAGGAATCACAGAGCTAAGGACCAGGCTGCAGACACAAGGAGAGTGGAGTGTAGCATCTAACACAGCCCTCTAGCAGCACAGGCCAATTCCAAAAACAAACAAACAAAAAGCCAGACCTGACACTGAGAAGCCAAGGAGGATGTTCAAGAGCCTCAGGCTGGGGCGGCTAAAGTGAAGAGTCCAGGAACTATCAAGCAAAGGGACTTCTGGGAAACACTCTACACTTTGGGCTGGGTCCCCAAAGGGCCATGCCCTTCAGAAAGGGAATAATTTAAAATAATCCAACCTTTTTAACTTCATATAATCTCAATTTTTGTAACAGAACTAAAGTGATTCAGGCTGGGCACAGTGGCACAGGCCTGTAATTCCAGTACTTTGGAGGCTAAAACAGGAGGATCACAGGTTCAAGACCAGCCTCAGCAATTTAGCCTTCCAAGTACTGGGATTACAGGCATGTTCCACCATGCTTGGTGCTTTATATTATTTCAATTTCTTTTTTTTTTTTTTCAGTACTGGGGATTGAACCTAGGGGCATTCTACCTCCAAGCTATACTCCCAGCCCTATTTTATTTTTTATTTTGAAACAGGGCCTCACTAAGTAGCTGAGGCTGGCCATGAACCTGCAAACCTCCTGACTCAGCCTCCCAAGTACTAGGATTACAAGTGTGCACCACCACACCCGGATTCTTTTTTTTTTTTTTAAATACAACGTGCAGCACTCAAATACAAACATAGAAGAAAATACAATTTTAAAAAGTGACAATAAACTGGGCAGGGTGGTACACGCCTGTAAATTCCGGTACTTGGGAGGCTGAGACAGGAGAAATGCAGGTTCAAGACCAGCCTCAGCAACTTAGTGACACCCTGTTTCAAAGTAAAAATAAAAGCCAGGCATAGTGGTGCAAGCTTGTAATTCCAGTCCTTGAGAAGCTGAGACAGGAGGATTCCAGGTTTGCAGCCAGCCTCAGCTACTTAGCGAGGCCCTCCAGAACTTAGTGAGACCCTGTTTCAAAATAAAGAATACAAAATAGGGCTGGGGGTGTAGCCCGGAGGTAGAATGCTCCTGGGTTCAATCCCAGGTACTGCCAAAAACTAACTAACTAACTAACTAAATAAATAAATAAATAAATAAATAAACATATAAAATAGGGCTGGGAGTGTAGCTCAGAAGTATAATACCCCTGGATTCAATCCCCAGTACCAAAATAAAATAATATAATACAAAATAAATAAAAAGGGAGCCAGGCGTGGTGGCACACTCCTGTAATCCCAGTACTTGGGATGCTGAGACAGGAGGATTTCAAGTTTGAGGACAACCTCAGCAAGTAGTGAGATTCTCATCAACCTAGTAAGACCCTGTTTCCAAATAAAAATAAAATAGGGCTGGGGGTGTAGCTCAGAGGTAGAATGCCCCTGGGGTTCAATTCCCAGTACCACAAAAATAAATAAATAAATAAATAGGACTGGGTGTATAGCTCAGAGGTACAATGTCGTCCCTGGGTTCAATCACCAATACCAAAAAGAAAAAAAGAATGAAGAAAAAAGAAATTATAGAAAATACAGAAGAGAAGTTAAAAGGTTCATAGGTGCAATGAAGATCTAATTATGTAAATATTTGAATAACAGCCAAAGTAAATTTCTAATACATCTGAAAAATAAGTCTATACAACAACCTCAGCATTTCAATCAGAAGTTCTACATGTACTCAAGAGAAATGAGTACTCATATCTACCAAAAGACATGTACAAGAATATTTATGGCGCATGCTTGTAATCCCAGTACTTGGGAGGGAGGCTGAGACTAGAGGATCCGGGTTCCTACTTAGTGAGGCCCTCTGCAACTTAGTGAGACTCTGTTTCAAAATAAAGAATAAAAAAAAAAATAGGGCTGGGGGTGTAGCTCAGAGGTAGAATGCCCCTGGGTTCTATCCCCAGTTCTGCAAAAGAAAACTTACCAGCATGAACAATTAGAAACAACCTAATATCCCTCAACTGTATCCATGTAAGAGAATATTCCAAGAATTAAAAGTAACTGCTACTATAGAGAACACCATGAATGAATCTTGAGACATGATGATGATCAAAGAGAAAGGATACAACAGGCTACATGCTACATCATTCCATTTATATGAAGTTCAAGAACCAGCAATAAGTAAAACACAGTATTGAAAAACAGAACAGTGGCCACCTCTACATGGAGGCAGGCAGGATATTTACTCACAAGGAAAGGGCATGAAGCGTACGAGAAATGATCTGAATCTTCATCTGGATGATGACCTTGGTAACCTTTTCACATTAAAATCCATCAAATTATACATTTGAGTTGTGTACACTTCATTGTGCATACTGTTCAGTAAAAACAAGTTCTTAAAGAGACATAATAGCTGAGAATTTTCCAATGATGATGTAAGACATCAATTGAGAGATTCAGGAAACCTTGTAAACCTCAAACAGGGAAAATATGAAGAAAAATACACCTATGTATAACACAATAAAACTACAAAAGACAAAAAGAACATCTTTAAAATAGCCAGGGGAAAATGACATTTTTCTTTCAAAAAAGTAACAATAAAGCTGGGCATGGTGGTGCACGCGTGTAATTCCAGTACTTGGGAGGCGGAGACAGGAGGATCGCAGGTTCAAAGCCAGTCTCGGTAATTTAGCAAGGCTCTCAGCAATCTAGTGAGACCCTGTTTCCAAATAAGAAATAAAATCAGGCAAGGCTTGGAGGTAGAATGCCTCTGGGTTCAATCCCCAGTAAAAAAAAAAAAAAAAAAAAAGTAACAATAAGACCGATGGCTCACCAGATGGCTCACCACGTATCAGAAACATGGGAGCCAAAAACAATGTGATGATAACTTCAAAGTACTGAAAGAAAATAAAGTGCTGAAAATTCTGCACCTGGTAAAAATGTCCATCTTGAATGAAAATGAAAAGAAAAAGGTATCTGATAAACAAAAATGTAAGCGATGGAGACTTCTGGTGCTGAGATGGACTCTCCACTATGACTTCTCTCTCTCCACTAATTATAACTAAAAACTCTAGACAAAATACAAAAAGCAACTACTTGAAGACTCTGAAAAATAGATCAAAGCAGACCCATAGGGGAGATAAATCAAATCCAGAAAAACCAATTCATACAGGAATTTCCTGTTTATTTGCCCTTTTTCCCCCTACTTTCTCACTGCATTGATCTGAGGGTACAGGAGATCAAACTTTCTGGCCATAGTACAAGAACAGGCTCCCTGTATGCCAGATAGGGTAATCCCAGAGAGGCGAGAGCTAGGAAAAGGATCCCCAACTTTGTATACCAGCCAGCAGAAGTCCTACAGCCACTGAGTTCACATATGAGGCCAGATCTGAAGTAGAATAACAAAGGCTTCGGAAGCTGAACCAGCATTAGAAGAACTAACACTCAGAGAAGGCAAAGGAGAACTTGGGCACTGAACCCAATTATGTTGACTGTCTCCTAAAACAAACCAACAACATTCTCTAGAGGCGTTTAACAGATCTCAGAGTCTCAGTAAAATACTCAAAATTCCCAAGATACTGTAAAAATACTTGCCACAGAAAGAACCAGGAAAATGTGACCAATTCTCAAGAGGAAAGGAAATCACAGATGACAAGCCCACGATGACCCAGGCTGGAATTATCAAAGACATTAAAGTATCCATTATAACTAAGCTTCATGAGGTAAAGGTAAATGCTTTGAAATGAATGCAAAGATAGCTCTCAGCAGAGAAGTAAAAAAAACAAAACAGTAGAGAAGTAAAAAACTAGAACTACGTAAAAATTTTATTTTACATCACAGTGTAGAATTTGGCATAAAAATGGATAAATAGACCAATGTAACAGAAAGTCCTGAAACTAACCCTAACCCCAACACACACACACATACACACATGCGCGTGCGCGACAAAGATGACCTTGCAGGGCTTTGGGGAAAAGGTGATCTTTTCACTAAATGGCACAGAAACTGGCCAGCTGTATGACTTTTTATTTTTATTTATTTCTGGTGATGATAGGGGTTGAACTCAGGGCCTTGCCCATGCTGAGGACATGCTCTGCTGAGCTGTGTCCCCAGCTTCTTTGGTCAGCTGTATGAAAACACAAAAATTTTACCCTCATCTACATGAGATGGATGCATGTATGTATCAATCAGTTTTACGTGGAGGTGTTTTTTTTGTTGTTGTTGGTTTTGTGTGTGTGTGTGAGTGGTACTGGGGATTGAACCCAGGGGCATTCTACCTCTGAGGGACACCCCCAGCCCAGTTTTTTATTCTTTATTTTGAAACAGGGTCTCACTAAGTTGTAGAGGGCCTCACAAGTTGCTGAGGCTGGCTTTGAACCTGCTATCCTCCTGTCTCAGCCTCCCAAGTACTGGGATTACAAGTGTGTGCTACCACACCCAGCTCTAAGTGGAGTTTTAATAGAAACATGAACTATAAGGACTGCAACTTCTACAACATATGAAAATATCTTCACAACTGCAGGATAGGAAGAGATTCTTTTAAAAAACAGGACAAAAACCACTAACTGTAAACATCAAGAAATCTGACTACATTAAAACTAAGAATACTGGGCCTGGGGATGTAGCTCAGGGGCAGAGTGCTTGCCTAGCATGTGCAACACCATTAAAACAAGACACCATTAAAAATAGAAGCTAATGTGTAGAACACACATGTGACACATATAAACCAAAAGGCTCTAATAAGATCATATAAAGGATATCCAACAAATCAAGAAACCAAAAAAATAAAATTAAATTAAAAAAAAAAAAACAATCCTGCCGGGCGTGGTAGTGCACGCTTGTAATCCCAGTACTCTGGGAGGCGGAGACCGGAGGATCTCCCAGTACTCTGGGAGGCGCGGAGGTAGAACGCCCCTGGGTTCAATCCCCGGTACCGCAAAAAAAAAAAAAAAAATCCTAGAAAATGGAGCATAGACATAGAGCTTGAGCAGGGACCCTTCTCTCTCTCTCTCAGACAGACAGACAGACACACACACACACACACACACACACACACTATCCCAATGGCCAGTAAACATGAAAAACGCTAATTAACTTCAGTGGTCATCAAAGAAATGCATATTTCACCACAATGAAATAGCACTCATTATACACTCACAAAAATGACAATAATCAAAGCAACTAACAAAATGAAAATTTTCAAGACTTTGGATTCCTCTCTTTATATTGTTGGTGGAGTATAAATTGGCATCACTTTGGAAAACTGTTGAGTGTTATTATCAACTAAAGTTGAACATATATTTTGAACTTTTTTTTTTTTTGCAGTACTGGGAATTAAACCCAGGGGCACTCCACCATTGAGCTATATCCCCAGCCCTTTTTATTTTTTATTTTGAGTCAGAGTCTAAGTTGCGTAGGCTGGCCTTGAACTTGGGATCCTCCTGCCTCAGCCTCCCTAATCACTGGGATTGCAGGCCTGTGCCACCGCAACCAGCTTAATTTTTAAATTCAGTTTAAACAACCTCATCACCTTAGGGCCGCATTCTAAAACCCCGTTTACCTGATGGCTTGAGTCCTCAGTGCTCTGCTTGATGAAGTCTTCCAGCTCCTGTTTATCTTTCATTGTCTTTTCTAGCTGGTCATTAGCTTGCCTTAGCATCACTTGCAGTTTTTTCACCTAATACAATTTAAAATCAATTAGAAAGAGAGAAGAACCAGCTTTTGGGTCTTGCACATTATAGGCAAGGGCTCTACCACTGAGCTATATATCCTCAGTCCCAAGTTCTTTTATGAATCTAATAAAAGAATAAAAAACAAAACAAATTATAAAACCCCACCTAACTACAGAGTCTTTGTTGTTTTTCTGAGAAACATCATAGATTTGTCAATTCAGGTAGAGATGAGATGAAGGACCTCAAGAGACAACTATGTTGTGCTTTACAGTTAACAAACCAGTTTTCACATACATGAGCTCCCCTGAAAACTGCTTCTCCACTGGGCCCTCTCAGCTCTAACATGGACTCCCTAGTTCTACTCCATCCTCTGCCTTCAATCTACAATTCACACAAACACTACAAGTTTTACAAAAGTGAAATATGATTTCCTACTTAAAAGCTCTAAATGCCTCCCAAAGTCATCAGGGCCAAACTTAAACCTCTCCCATCATCGCCCCTCCTCAATGACCTCATCCTGCCCTTCTTTGTAGCTTCTTCTCCAGTTACTTTATAACACCCCATGCCCAGCCACATGAACTCCCACACTTCCTAGAACACATATTTTTCTTTCATAACTCTTTTCCTCTGCACATCTTTCCTGCCGTGGAATCCCTTTTCTCTCCTTTCCCACTCCATTTCCCAACTAAAATATATATATATATATATATATATATATATATTTTTTTTTTTTTTTTTTTTTTTTTTTGGCAGTACTGGGGATTGAACCCAGGGGCATTCTACCTCCGAGCTCCACCCCCAGCCCTATTTTTTATTCTTTATTTTGAAACAGGGTCTCACTAAGTTGCGGAGGGCCTCACTAAGTAGCTGAGGCTAGCCACGAATCCAGGTCCTCCAGTCTCGGCCTCCCAAGTACTGGATTACAAGCGTGCGCCACCACGCCCAGCTCCCAACTAATTTTTAACCAGGCTCTAAAACAGGCTTAGCTCAAGTGTTGCTTTTCCTGAGTCCATAGTTAAATTGGATGTCCTTCTCTAGTTCTAGGTGTACATCTCCAGAAACAAACTACACTGAACTAATGTTTTCTTTCACCACACTGAAGGTTTCTTACGGGTTAGTAACTGTCTTCTAGCTATATCTGAATCACAAGGACCCAGCAAAATGCCAGGCACAGATGAGGCATCAGTAAATGCCTACAGAAATAACTGAGGAGCCAGGCAGAGTGGTACATGCCTGTAATCCTAGTACTGGGGAGCTGAAACAAGTGGGTCACAGGTTCGAGACCAGTCTCAGGAACTCAGTGAGGCCCTAAGCCACTTAGTAAGACCCTGTTTCAAAATAAAAAAATAAAATAGGGCTAGAAGTGCAGATCAGAGGTAGAATGGCCCTGGGTTCGAGCCCCAGTACCACCACCACCAAAAAAAAAAAAAAAAAGTAAGAAATAACTAAGGAATCCAAGACAGTGCATTCCCATGCCACAATACCAGAGGCCAACTATATTAGTTTTGTAAATAGCTTTAGAAATTTACCTTTGGCCAGGCGTGGTGGCGCACGCTTGTAATCCCAGTATACTTTGGGAGGTGGAGACCGGAGGATCCGGGTTCGCAGCCAGCCTCAGCTCTCTCGCTCTCTCTCTCTCCCTGTCTCTCTCTCTCTGTCTCTCTCTCCTTAGTGAGGCCCTCCGCAACTTCGTAAGACCCGGTTTCAAAATAAAGTATAAAAAATAGGGCTGGGGGTGTAGCGCGGAGGTAGAACGCCCCTGTGTTCAATCCCCAGTACCACCAAAAAAAAAAAAAAAAAAAGAAATTTACCTTTGTACTATCTATGAAAAATGCATATATGAAGGAACTCAATACCAGTAACATTTGAAAATATTAATCCATCACTCTAATCTGCTTAAAGTTCTTTTGAAGACTAAGGGAACAATCTTCCTAACAACCAAAGAACAGTTAGGAAATAGATTTAAAAATTGTATCTCTTCCTTATACATGCTTTCAACAAACCTACTCTTGTGAAATTCTACATTATTTCCTAAATGGTATCAAGGTACATTTTTCAACACTGTATTTGGAAAAGTATTTAAGACTTGTCAATCTAAGCATACCAAATCTACCACACTTAATTTCTGTGGCCCTACACGTTAACCTTAACCAATTCAACAAATTTATGACAAGAAGTAGGTAATAATGACGATTCCAAATTCTGATTAATGACAATCACTGAAGATTTTATTTTATCAGAGGCAATATTCAACCTCTTCTTTCCCTCATCTCCATATCATGAAGTATTCTCCAGGTTTATAAAACATGCCAACATTATGTGTGGGCGCTACTTGGAAAGGGCAGGGTGGGAGAGGAGATGAGGCAGTGCTCCTCTAAGAGCAGCGATGACCCACGAGGTATTGGCATGTTAATGGGGCACAGATACATGAAGCAGAGCCCTACCAGGCCCCCACTGGAAATGTAACTATCGCCGCACATGCCAGATTATTTCATAATTTAACAAGACAGATATGCTTCATAAAGCAAATGAGGGGAGACAACACTGCACCTCCAATGAAAACTACAATAGCTCCACCTATTTGGCATATCCAAATAAAACTCACCTGGTCTCTGGTTTCAGCCTCCTGAATTTGAATTCCTTGTAACTGTTTTTCATAATTGGAACACATATCACAACGTCTACCAAGTTTATTTCCAGCATTATGTACCTGAAGGGCACCAAAATTACCTCTTATCAGGGAGAACAAAATAATTCTATATCACACTCTTAACATATGCATAGTCTTACTGATGTTAAAGTACAGCATGGAGTAAACAGTTTCTCCAAAGACTTACAAGAAGTTACAATACAGACTCAGATTCTAAAAAGTCATAATCACCAGTACTAGTACGATGGGAAAACTAGGGACACAACACCAAGAGGCTAAGGACCACAAACACCACATTTAAGGGGAACACAAGGCAAGCGAGAGGTGCTGCCCTGTGGCGCTCACAAGTTCAATCAGGACTACCCAACCAATGAGAAAGGTAGAAACAAAAACAGTGCTGTCCCCCATCACGAAATAGATTTGAAGATATTAACTAGCATCTTCTCATAAACATTTTGCATGAGGTCAAAGAGAATAGTTTCAGGCATAACAGGCCACTCCACTTACTGAGAAGGAGCCCAAGTGAGGGAAAGCACTAGAGGTCAGAAACCTAGCTGGGTGCAGTAGATATGCTGTAACCACCGTACTTGGGAGGCTGAGACAGGAAGATTGCAGGTTTGAGGCCAGCCTCAGCAATTCAGCAAGGCTCCCAGCAACTTAATAAGGCTCTACTTCAAAATAAAAATAAAAGCCGGGCGTGGTGACACACACTTGTAATCCCAGTACTTGGGAGTCTGAGACCGGAGGATCCGGGTTTGCGGCCAGCCTCAGATACTTAGTGAGGCCCTCCGCAACTTCGTGAGACCCGGTTTCAAAATAAAGTATGAAAAATAGGGCCAGGGGTATAGCTCAGAGGTACAACACCCCTGGGTTCAATCCCCAGTACCGCAAAAAAATAAATAAATAAAAAAAATAAAAAGGGAGGGGATGTAGCTTGGAGGTAGAATGTACCTGAGTTCAATCCCCAATACTTAAAAAAAAAAATCAGAAAACCTGGATTCTAACCCAAGTTTTGCTACTAGGTCAAGGAGAACACTTGAGCAATGCCTGGTCTTTCTGAGCCAGGTTCCTCATCTGTCAATTGGGGACAATCATGCCCTGATTGCCTCATTATGATCTTAAAGCTCAAAGACATGAGGTGTGTGAGAGGGCTTTGTAATCTGTAAAGCATTGTGCAAATACACATTTAAGTTCTTATCTCCTAATCTTACTTCTGAGTCTGCAAATACTCTGAAGAGGAAAATACCCTTATTAAAGGTAGCCTTCTCTTCTCTCCCATACTTCCCACCCTCTCCTTAAGCCCACCCTCTGCATCAACTGCTGATAAGTGTTTGCATTTCAGACCTAACATAAAGATGAATGAGTGTAGAGCTGGGCGTGGTGGCGCAAGCTTGTAATCCCAGTACTTTGGGAGGCGGAGACCGGAGGATCCGGGTTCGAGGCCAGCCTCAGCTGTCTCTCTATCTCTCTCTCCCTGTCTGTCTGTCTCTCTCTCTCTCTCTCTCTCTCTCTCTCCTTAGTGAGGCCCTCCAAAACTTCGTGAGACCTGGTTTCAAAATAAAGTATAAAAAATAGGGCCGGGGGTGTAGCGCGGAGGTAGAATGCCCCTGCGTTCAATCCCCGGTACCACAAAAAAAAAAAAAAGATGAATGAGTGTGAATTCTGGAATACACTCAGATTTTAGAAAACTGCTAAACACAATCAGCCACTCTAACTCACCAATGCTAGTTGGGCAGGCTGCTCCGGCTTCTGCTGTGTAATTTCAGGTAGAGAGGTTCACAGTCAACCCCATTAGCTACTTGGCCCCCTGCTCTGTCACAATAATGTGGAAGAGCCAAAGCAGATTATGACAGGTGGCAGATAATACGGGTTAACATTTCCTTGCTGACTCCAGGGACAGTTTACTGAATGACCAATAAATCCCAGAGCTACCTTGTGTCCCTCAGAGTAAGCGAGAGAAAGAAGGTCAGAACAACGCACCTCTTTCTGCAGGAGATTCCATTCCGTCTCGCTGACTAAGCGGTAACCACTGGGGGACACGTATGTACTCTCTGCGCCCTGGGTCACGCTGGAGAGGAGGGATGCGGTCTCTTCCTGTTCAGGTGTCATCGCCTTAATTGCTCGTTCCTGATCTTTGGTTAACATAAACCCACTTGGCATCTGTAGTGACCCAAGGGATGCAGTATCAAAGTTCTCAGATACTGAATCTGCTCCTACCAGTGGTCCAAAATCCGACTCGTCCAGGTTGCCAGCCGATTTTGCTTTGTAGTTATAGCCTAAAGCTTTGGATTGCAATGAGCCCGAGGTTCCCAAGCTGTCTGTAGACTGTGCTCTCCTGAGTCCATCTTTAAACATGTCATTATCCGATTTACTGAATGGGTCTCCAGATGGTAACAGTAAGTCTGCATCTAAGGAATGGACTGAACCATGTGTGCTATCTAAATGCTCCTGAAATGTAAAAAGAGACATCGCCAAGTTAGACAATTCTCTATAGCTCCAAAGAGAAAAACTACCACACGTTAAATGTATGTTGGCAGGTTACACATGACAATCATTATATACTGCCTTTTATTAATCATTGAACATTTGAATGTCTTCTATATGCTGTGCACTAAAGGAGGCACTCAGAATACCAGTGTAAGCAACATAGAAATGCTGATCTCAAGATCTGTACAGTTTCACAAAAAAGATAAGCAAGCAGGCTTTTCAATACTATATTTAATAAACTGTTAGGCTAGTGCTATGAATTGCATGCTCAGAGACCTCAAGGCAAAGGTTGAGCCTCGCTAAGTTGCTGAGGCTGGCCTCAGACTTCAATCTTCCTGTCTCTGCCTCCCAAGTACTCGGAATACAGGCATGCACCACCACACCCAGCTAATATCCACTCTTTCTTCTTTCTCTCTCTCTCTTCTTTCTTTCTTTTTTTTTTTTTGTGATACTGGGGATTGAACCCAAGGGCATTCTACCTCTGAGCTACACCCCCAGCCCTATTTAGTTTTTATTTTGAAACAGGGTCTCACTAAGTTGTGGAAGTTCTTGCTAAATTGCTGGGGCTGGTCACGATCCTGCAATCCTCCTGTCTCAGCCTCCCAAGTACTAGGATTATAAGTGTGCACCACCACACCTAGCTCCACTCAAGTTTTAAAACAAATATGGTAAAAAATAAAAAAATAAATGAAACAAATATGGTAGAAGACATTCACATTCCCAAAGGCAAAAAGCAGACCAGTGCCACTATACAACACAGTTCCAGAGTTGGGAGAAATAAGAAAAACAAGAAAAATTTACACATTTTTCTTTTTTGTTCATTTTTTGGTACTGGGGATTAAACCCATGCTCAGCTTCAAAATAAAAGTTTAAAAGGGTTGGGGAGCTGGGCACATGCCTGTAATCCTGCATTACTTGGGAAGCTGAGACCAGAGAAACACAGGTTTGAGGCCAGCCTCGGCAATTTAGCAAGACCCTGTTTCAAAATAAAAAATAAAATGGGCCGGGCATGGTGGCGCACGTTTCTCTCTTTCTCCCTGTCTCTCTCTCTCTCTCTCTACTTAGTGAGGCCCTCCGCAACTTCATGAGACCCAGTTTCAAAATAAAGTATAAAAAAATAGGGCCGGGGGTGTAGCTCGGAGGTAAAACGCCCCTGGGTTCAATCCCCAGTACCACAAAATAAAATAAAATTAAATTAAATTTAAAAATAAATAAATAAATAAATAAAAATAAAATAAAATGGGGCTTGAGGTATAGCTCAGAGGTAGAACCCCTCCCTGGGTTCTATCCTCAGTACCATAAAAAGAGGGATGGAGGGATACAGGGATACAGCTCAGTGGTACAGCACTTGCCCAGCATGCTTGAGGCCCTGGAATCGATCTCTAGTACAGGAAGGAAGGAAATAATCTAATAATAAACTAAGAAAATAATCAACACATCCATCATGATTTCTGCACAAGGAAAAAATATAACATTACTTAATAAAAAAAATTTATAGCACTAAGAAACAGAGCCACCTTGACAATTGTGTCAATCATGTTTTTCACTTTCTGTATTTCATGATGTTTTAGTTGTCCTGGAGGTTCTGAAGGCTAGGGAGAAACTTCACCTTCCAGAGCCAGCTAATGCTTAAAGATAACAAGTAACGCACCTGCCTGTGAATATGCCTTTCATTTGTAAATCAACCAAACTGATACCTCCACCTCCTTTCCCTCTCTTGTATCAAGCCACTTCTTTCCCTGCCTTCAATCATCCCAGAAACAGGTAGGTGCCAAACAACTAGAGACCCTCTATGTTCCAAAGCCTGTGGGAATCATTCAGCCTAGCCATTCCCAAACCATTCCCCCTGTCCTGTCTTGCTTTTCCTACAGAAATCCCAATGGACCCCTGACCACTTTTCCCCTTTGTTCCTTCTGCCTCAAGACCTACTCTGGTGCTTCCTCATGAGGCTCTACAAGACATGCTGTGTCTCTCATTTCTAGGGAAATTGTGAGCCAGAGATGTAACTCAGTGGCTACCCAGCATGCAAGAGCCTTGGGTTAAAAAAAAAAAAGTGTAGCATTAAACTATTCTAATGGGCCAGGCGTGGTGGTACACGCTTGTAATCCCGGTACTTGGGAGGCTGAGACTCGAGGATCCGGGTTCACGGCCAGCCTCAGCTACTGAGTGAGGCCCTCCGCAACTTAGTGAGACCCTGTTTCAAAATAAAGAATAAAAAATAGGACTGAGTGTGTAGCGCAGAGGTAGAATGCCCCTGGGTTCAATCCCCAGTACCGCAAAAAAAAAAAAAACCTGTTCTAATGGCATTGACCTTTCCATGTTGTCACTTTGTCATCTTTATAAATTAAAATCTGGGCACAAATTAGTAGGGAACTGGCTAAAGGAATTATGGTACATTTACATGCTGAAATTCTGTCAGCCATAAAATGTCCCTTTTTTTGGAAGATACTTAATGATGTGCCAAAACCTAAAGATTTAAGTGGGGGGGGAGTACATAAAAATATGATGTAGTCACAATATGGAAAATGTTTTGAAAGTACAAATAGGAACATATTTATGTTATCTTTGGAAAAGAAAACAGAAAAAAGGGAGAGGACAGATACATATAGAAATGATAGAGAAGGTTATCTCTGGGTTGAAGGATTTGTATGACCTTTTCCAATTACTTTTATAATGAGAAAAGCATATTCTAAGCATCAGGTTAAGGAAGATATGAAGTCCTACAAATTCCAAATGTCAATAGCAATAAATCTAAAAGTCATTCAAATCTCCAAAGCATTCCATATTAACTTTAAACCACCAGCTAAAGTAAACTGTCATGATTCTCAACACAATTATACTCAACATTCAAACTAATCTGAAAGCCTAAAAGGTATTTCAAATGTTGGGAAATAATGTTATACACAATGTTATATTGATCTGCTAAGATATACTCAAAAATAAAAAACCATGGTATTATAAATCACAAAAAAATTTCCCTTTCCTGTTTTTCTGATTTTCAGACATTCCTGGGTAGATGACTGCGTAAGGCAAAAACCATGTAGTATTTGGCTGTACCCAAAAATTGGAGACATTCTCCTGGGAGCCTAACTATTAAAAAAGTGCACAGCAGAATTAGGCCAAGTGGTTCTCAGTGTATGGTCCAAAACAAAGAATGTACAAAAACAACTACATCATACTTTTCTGCGTCTACAAGAATTTTTAAAAAGGTTTTTTTTTTTTTGCAGTACCGGGGATTGAACGCAGGGGTGTTCTACCTCCGCGCTACGCCCCCGGCCCTATTTTTATACTTTATTTTGAAACCGGGTCTCACGAAATTGCAGAGGGCCTCACTAAGTAGAGAGAGAGAGATGGAGAGAGAGAGAGAGATGGAGAGAGAGAGAGAGACGGAGAGAGAGAGAGAGAGAGAGAGAGCAAGAGAGCTGAGGCTGGCCGCGAACCCGGATCCTCCGGTCTCCGCCTCCCAAAGTACTGGGATTACAAGCGTGCGCCACCACGCCCGGCTAAAAAGTTTTTAATGCCAACTATACACAAACATGAAAATGTAAGCTACTAGGAAGGCAGATTATACAATAGCTCAGAGTAAATCTGCAAACTAAACAGAAATGTGAAGACCTTTACCCCAATTTAACTGAAATTTGTTCACCAGGCTGGGAAAGGAGGTGGGGGTTAGGCAAGTATGTAGGAAATTTTTTCTTTTTCTTTCTTTTTTTGTACTGAAGATGGAACCCAGGGCCTCATACATGCTAGGCAAGCACTCTACAACTGAGCTATACTCCCAAGCACCCCAAGTATGAAATTCTAAGCAGCAGGGACAGCATACACGAGGCATACATGCATAGACAGTAAGCAGACATCCCTGGGTAGATGACTAATTACATAAGGCAAAAACCATGTAGTATTTGGCTGTACCCAAAAACTAAGACATTCTCCTGGGAGAATAGCAGGTCTGACTATAATGAAATGAGAGCAGGGGGTAAGGCTTGAAGGGCCATTCAACTGGGAAGGCCCTTGTATACCAAATGAGGGACATTATATCTCATCCTAAAAACATTAAGAGAAGCATTTCCTTCACTGAAGAGGAAATAGCACCATCAGTTTTGAATAATGAACAGGAGGATTTCAATATTCAGAAAGGCAGAGAGAGAGAGAGCGAGCGAGCAAGCCAAGCCGGGTGTGGTGATGCACACCACCTGTAATACTAGTACTTGGGAGGCTGAGACAGGCAGAACGCAGGTTCAAAGCCAGCCTTGCAACTCAGTGAGGCTCTCAGCAACTTTGTGAGACCCTGTTTCCAAATAAAAAATAAAAAGAAGCCAGGCGTGGTGGCTGACGCTTGTAATCCCAGTACTTTGGGAGGCGGAGACCGGAGGATCCGGGTTTGCGGCCAGACTCAGCGCGCACGTGCGCTCCCCCCCCCCCTCTCTCTTGCTCTCGCTCTCCCTCTCTCCTTCCCTCCCTCTACCTAGTGAGGGCCTCCACAACTTCGTGAGACCCGGTTTCAAAATAAAGTATAAAAAAATAGGGCCGGGGGTGTAGCGCGGAGGTAGAACGCCCCTGCGTTCAATCCCCGGTACCGCAAAAAAATAAAAAAATAAAAAATAAAATAAATAAATAAATAAAAAGGCTGGGGGTGTAGCTCGAAGGAAGAATGACCCCGGGTTCCATCCCCAGCACAAGGAAGGGAGGGAGGAAGAGAGGAAGAGAGGAAGGGAGGGAGGGAGGGAAGGGCATGCTTTCCAGATGAAGGAAACAATATGTGAGGTACAGTAAGGCTCTGTACAATGACCAGTCTTTGTTATGAAGAGCCTCAATGGTGTGAGTCAGGAATTTGTGCAGTGATGTAGGTAATGGGAGTCAGTGGTGGTGTTTGAGTAGAGGAGTGGCCTGACTGCAGTTTCACTTAAGAAAATGTATTTGACAGTAATGCTGATGGTACAAGTAATGCAAGGGGCTGACGGCAGGAAACCCAATGAGGAGGCCCTTGCCACACTGCGAGTGAGAAGTGATGGGACAAAAGGAACACCACAGCACACTTTCCACTTCTGGGCCTCTCTACCCAGCCCTACTACCTGCAATGTTCTACCAGGCCTCACTGCAATCACCAGACTTCACCCTCTGCTCCCAGAGCTTAAGACCCAGTACTGGTTAAAAGTCATACATGCGCTATAGGAATTAAATGTTTCCATGCTCTAATCTTTTTTTGGTGGTGGTGGTACGGGGGATTGAACCCAGGGGCATTCTACCTCCAAGCTATACCCCCAGACTGATTTTTTATTCTTTATTTTGAAACAGGGTCTCACTAAGTTGCGGAGGGCCTCACTAAGTAGCTGAGGCTGG